>WSYH01003646.1:4703-63916 GCA_036426205.1 Ascaphus truei
GGAGACTGTCAGCACTTTATACCCTACAGCCGTATACTATGTTTTAAACTTTAAAGGGTACTGGTTCTTCTACATAGACCAACAGTAATATACTAAGAGTGTACTGTACACATATGTGCTTTGTGGATTATTCTTAGTTACGATAGTGAGGGCTATTAAGGGTTGATACAGTGTCTGTGTATTAGTTCTTATTAATTTAATTTTCATCATTATTATTCAAGTTTGCATATAGTTTTTTAATTAATCTTTTAATTTCATCTTTATTATATAATTTGCTTTTTAAAAACTTCGTTTTTATTTTTATTTGTTAATTATGTACTTAAGGTGCAGATTGAAAAAGAACACTGCGACGTTCGAAATGCATTGGATGGGTCTTTTGCCACATTAAGTGCCCTTTAATCATTTTTTTGTCCTGGGTTCTTCCTGCTCCTTTGTGCTGGTGCGCTTGTTTGGTCTCCCTTTCCCTGTATTGCATTGAGTAGCTGCACAGCCTGCTGCCTGCCCTACCAGGATGTGAGTACTTGTATATTTTCAGAGGAACCTGCCAATGAGAACTGAGTTGAGTGGGTTGCACCACACGCCACCTGTCTTCAGGAGGATAGTACCCATTATATGACACAATAGGTACTATATCAAGTTGGTACCCTGGTACAGTGGTCTGGCTTATTATCATTTTGAGATGTGCCTGCTTTGAGCGCTTCGGCTATTTTCCATGTTGCCAGACTGACCAGAAGTAACATATTTTTATTTTTTATCAGCAGGTTATTGGGGCCTTTCTGTTGGCACTAATGATGTGATATATATATATATATATATTTAATTTATGATTCCTTATTGTATCAATTTAGTTGTACTTATTGTTATTTTTGTTTCAGTTTCCTGTTGTGTCTGGTCAGTTCACAGTGCCCCTATTCGAAGGTCACAGTGCCCCATATCACAGGTCACAGTGCCACCTACAGTATCAGCAGGTCACAGTGCCCCCTATCACAGGTCACCAGTGCCCCCACTATCATTAGGTCACATTGCCCCCACTATCAGCAGGTCACAGTGCCCACCTATCAGCAGGTCACAGTGCCCCCTATCATTAGTCACAGAGCCCCCTATCAGGTCCAGTGCCCCCTATCACAGGTCACTTGCCCCCTACATTAGGTCACAGTGCCCCCTATCAGCAGGTCACGGTGCCCCCTCATAGCAGTCACAGTGCCCCCTATCAGCAGGTCACAGTGTCCCACCTATCGAGGTCACAGTGCCCCCTATCAGCTGTCACAGTGCCCGCACCCACGTTGCCCACAGCAGGTTCACAGTGTCACCCTATACAGGTCACAGGGCCCCCCTCATCAAGTCACCAGTGCCCCCCATCATTGAGTCCGTGTCCCCTTCAGCTGTCAAATTGCCCCTACCCGCAGTCAACCGTTGCCCCCCTATCGCAGTTCACAGTGCCCCTATACAGAGGTTTTATTTGGATCTCCTCTCACACTTCTTGCATCTGCAGGGGAACATTGATGGAGTTACAAATTTCCTTGTGTTGACAAGATTATATGGATATTCCCTTTTTTTCTCTCTTCCCTTCCCCCCTCCACATCCCTCCTTCCTCCCACTCCCTTCCCTTCACCTCGCAGCCTGTTCCACCCCCCCTTGTTCTTCCCTCCCCTCTTTTTCCCCCTGTTCTACATACAAAACGTTGTTTGTTCTCGCCGTGTTATATATGTTTTTCTAATTGTGTTCCATTATGTATTTTCATAATATGACTGTTTCTTAATCGTATGTATTTGTTCAAGTATCTCCCCAAATTTATGTCTCATTGGAATAATATCGTTTTATCGGTTGTATTTTATAAGAATAAAAAGACTGACTAATAATAATAGCTGTTCTTCTAGCGTCTGTAGTTTTTTTACTTAGCTTTTACAGAGACATTTTGCAGTTTGCAGAGACTTTGAGCTCTGCACCGCAGACAGTGCCCCCTATCACGCACATGGCTACAGTACTCCCATATCCCCCCACCCACCACTATCTCAGTCAGTGCCCCCCTATCATTAGCTCACAGTCACCCCCTAGCCCCTCAGCATGTCACAGTGCCCCCATCGCAGGTCACAGTGCCCCCTCATAGAGGTACAGGGACCCCCTATCAGCGAGTCACAGTGCCCCCATATCAGCAGGTCACTTGCCCCCTAATCAGTTGTCACAGTGCCCCCCTATCACTAGGTCACATTGCCCCTATCAAGGTCACAGTCCCCCCTATCATGCAGTGTCACAGGCCCCCTATCACAGGCCAGTCCCCCCACTATTCAGCAGGTACAGGCCCATCGTCACGTCCCCCCTATCAGACAGGTCACGTGCCCCCTACAGTCATGGTTTCACAGATGCCCCCCTATCATTAGGGTACACAGTGCCCCCCTATCTTGGAGGTCACAAGTGTCCCCCCCGTACATTAGTGTACAGTGCCCCCTACAAGCGTCGAGTGCCCCTATAGCATCACAGGCACAAGTTCAGTGCCCCCTCTACCACCGGTACAGCCCCCCATCTTCGTAGGGTCCCAGTGGCCCCTACTCACAGTCACAGGGCCGCCCCTAAACAGGGTCACAGTGCCCCCCCTATCAGTCAGGACACGGTGCCCACTATCAGCAGGGTCACAGTGTTCCCCTATCAGCAGGTACCAGTGCCCCCTATAAAGAGGTCCTGGCCCCCTATCAAGCAGGTCACAGAGACATTTTGCAGGACAGTCCCTGCCCCGTGGGCATAACAACTATGTTTTAGTGCCTTGATGCCTGGGCGATATAGTGTCTTTCCCAAGTCACAAAGCTGACACACAGGAATAATATAATAATTATAGAGTTCTCTCAGCAGATCGTGGTACCCCCCCTATCTATAGGTCACATGCCTCTGCAGTGCCCCCCTATCTATAGTGTCACATGCCCCCCCTATCACAGTCACAGTGCCCCCTATCTTTAGGTCACGTACCCCCCTATCCCCAGGTCACAGTGCCCCCATATCAGCAGTCACAGTGCCCCCCTCTTCAGCGAGGTCACAGTGCCCCCCTTCAGCAGGGTACACATGCCCCCATCAGAGGTTTTGGATACTCATATCAGCACCCTCACCAGCAGGATAAACAGCTTGGGGAGTTACAACATTATCTTGTTTGTGACACATTTATGTATTCCTCTTTTCTTTCTTCCTTATTACACTTCAGAAACTACCCTTCCCACCCCCCTTTCCTTCCATCCCTCCCACTCCCTTCCCTCCCCCTGTTCCCACCCCCCTTTCCTTCCTCCCCTCTTTTTCCTTTCTACATACAATGAAGTTTTTGTCTCTCCCGCTCTACCTTATATTTTTTTCTATTGTGTTCATTATGTATTTTCATATTATGACTGTATTCTTAATTATGTATGTTGTTCTCAATATCTTCCCCAATTTATTCATCAATTGTAATCTTTCATCTTTTATGCTGTTATTATTATAATGAAGATCTCTCAAATTAAATTTGTAGATGATTTCAACATAAGGGTTGATACCAAAGTGTCTGTATTGGTCTTATTAAATTTAATTTCATCATTATTATTCAAAGTTTGATATAGTTTTTAATTATCTTTATCTTATTGTTAATGTGCTTTGTTAAAACTCTTCTTTTTTGTTCTTTTTCTTTTTCTTTTAATTATGTCTGGGCAATACTGACCAGTATTCGTAAAAAATATAAGTATCAGACAGGTTATTGGTGCTTTCTGTTGGCACTAAGGATTGATATATGATATATAGATATATACTATTATATATATAATAATATATATATAGATATATATAGATATATCTATAATAGGCTATAATATATATATACGAATATAATTATATATATTATGTATACCTTATATACTGCTATGTATCCTATATATTATCCGCTTATTTATCTATTCTCTTCTTTGTGTAACTCAACTTATTGTTACCTTATTGTTCTTTTGTTTCATGTTCCTGTGTGTCTGGTCACGTTCCGTGCCCCCGCTCAGCAGGTCACCAGTCCCCCCTTCATCAGGTCACAGCTGCACCCCTATCAGCAGGTCACCGTGCCCCCTTTCTCAGGTCACCAGTGCCCCCAATCGCCTGTCACTGGCACCCTCCCCCTATCACTGGGTCACAGTGCCCTATCATATAGGTCTAGTGCCCCCCTCCGAAGGTCACAGTGCCCCCTATCAGAGGTCACAGTGCCCCCTATCATTAGGTCCACAGTGCCCCACTATCAGCAGTCACGGTCCCCTGCGCAGGTCCACAGTGCCCACCACTACAGCAGGTCAAAGTCAACCCCACCCCCCCCCTATCATCGGTCACAATTCCACCCTATCACGTCACAGTGACCCCTATTAAGCAGCAAGTCATCTGGGCCCCCAACTATCAGCAACTCACATGCACCCACTATCACAGGTCAGCCTATCAGTACGCCCCTATCAGCCAGTCACAGTGCCCCCCTATGCAGCAGTCACAGTGCCCCCCTATCCAGGGGTCAACAGTGCCCCCCTATCCATGGTCACCAGCTTGCCCCCTTCAGCAGGTCACAGTCGCCCCCCTATCAGCGTACACGTGCCCCTATAGCAGTCCAGTGTCCCACCAGGTCGTGCCCCCCTATCATTAGTCACAGTCCCCCCTATCATCGGTCACAGTGCCCACTATCAGCAGGTTACAGTCCCCTATCAGCAGTCAGGTGCCCCCTATCTTAGGTCACGTGCCCGCTATCATGTAGGTCACCCCGTCCCCCTATCATAGGTCACCCAGTGCCCCCACTAATCACGGCCCCATCAGCTGACATGCACCCTTAAGTCATTCCCCCTATCAGAGGTCACAATCGTGCCCCCCTATTGCATGTAGCAGTGGCCCACTATCATCCGGTCACAGTAGCACCCCTATCACGCAGGTCACAGTGCCCCTACTCCGCAGGTCACAGGCCCCCTATCAAGCAGGTCACAGTGCCCCCTATCATAGTCCAGTACCCCCCTATCCAGGTCCAGTGCCTCATAGGTCACAGTCCCCCCTATCAGCAGTCCACGTGCCCCCCTATCAGCAGTCACAAGTGCCCCCTTCGCAGGTCACAGTGCCCCCCTATCAGCAGGCACCGTGCCCCACTATCAGCGGTCACACAGTGCCCCCCTATCAGCAGGTCAACAATGCCCCCTATCAGTAGTCACATCCGTAGTCCCCCCTATCAGTTAGGTCACAGGCCCCCCTATTCAGCAGTCCACAGTCCCCCCCCTTCAACAGGTCACACGTCCCCCCTATCAGAAGTCACAGTCCCCCCTATCAGCAGGTCACAGCGGCCCCCCTACTCACGTCACAGTGCCCCCCTATCAAGGTCACGTGCCCCCCTTAATAGCCAGTGCCTCACAAGGTCGTGCCCCCCTATCATTAGGTCAACAGGTGCCCCCCCTATCATTATGATTCAAGTGCCTCCCCCCTATCAGCAGGTCACGGCCCACCTATCACAGGTCACCGGTTGCCCCCTCTAGTCAGCCCTCGAGGGTCACAGTGCCTACCAGGCTATGCCCCATAGCAGTCACAAGTGCCCCCCTACCACAGTACCACAGTGCCCCTATCCAGTACAGTTCAGAGTGACACGGGCCACTAGCAAGGTTACTCCATCTCAGCACGTCACAGTGCCCCATATCGCAGGTCACGTGCCCCCTATCAGCAGGATCACAGGGCCACCCATCCCGGTCCATGCCCCCACTATCATTAGGTCACAGTGCCCCTATTTTCATTAGTCATTCACCCTATAAGCGTCACAGTGCCCCCCTTCAGCATCAGCGTCACACCCGCTTGGCACAGCCCCCCTATCAGCAGTCACATGCCCACTCCATCATGGCGTCCCAGTGCCTCGCGCCCCATCACAGGTCCCTCCAATCATTCAGCCAGTCACATTCTGGGTTGGTAGCTCCACCACCTATCAGCAGCGTGCCCTCGTCACAGTGCCCCCCTAAATCAGCAGGTCACTGCCCCCTATCAGCAATGTCACAAGTGCCCCCCTATCATTAGCAATTCACGAACACGTGCCCCCTCAGCACATGTCACAGTTGCCCACCTATCACAGTCCTGCCCTCATATCCAGGGCCCCCTATCACAGGTCACGGCCCCCCTAAGCAGCGTCACAGGCCCCCTATAACCAGTCTTGCCCACCAGGTCAAGTCCCCCCTATCAGCAGGCAACAGTGCCCCCCTATCAGCAGGGGTCACAGTTTGCCCCCCTATCATTAGGTCACAGTGCGCCCCCTACTCACTTAGTCAGCTCATTCAGCCCATGTCCCCCTCTTAGTATGACTACGCAGGTCACATTGCCCCGTACCAACGGTGCCCACTTAGTCCATGCTTCAGGTCACATGGCCCCCTATCAGCAGTCCGCCCACTATCACAGTACTCCCCCCCCTATCAGCAGGGACCCGGTGCCCCACTCGTCACGTGTCCCCCCTATCAAGCAGGTTCCACAGTCTCCCCCATCCATCACGTGCTTCAAGGTCACAGTGCCCCCCACATTAGGTTCACAGTGCCCCCCTATCATTAGGTCACAGTGCCCCCTATCATTAGGTCAGAGTGCCCCCCTATCAGCAGGTCACAGTGCCCACCTATCACAGGTCACGGTGCCCCCTATCACAGGTCACAGTGCCCCCTATCAGTAGGACCACAGTGCCCATCACAGTCACGTGCCCCCCTATCACAGGTCAAAGTGACCCCTATCAGCAGGACACGGTGCCACTATCAGCAGGTACAGTGTCCCTATCCGCAGGTCACAGTGCCCCCTACAGCAGGTCACTGTGCCCCCTATCAGCAGGTAACAAGAGACATTTGAAGGCCACCGGGACGGCCGCATGGAAGCATACAATCTATGTTTTTGGTGCCTGAGGCACAGGAGATAGAGTGTCTTGCCCAAGGTCACAAAGAGCTGACACCAGGAATTAAATATAATTATAATGAAGTTCTCTAAGCAGATCGTGTACCCCCTATCTATAGGTACAGTGCCCCCCCTATCTATAGGTCACAGTGCCCCCCTATCACAGGTCACAGTGCCCCCTATCTTTAGGTCACAGTGCCCCCCTATCACAGGTCACAGTGCCCCCATATCAGCAGGTCACAGTGCCCCCCCTATAGACGTCACAGTGCCCCCGATGCAGCAGGGTCACAGTGCCCCCTATTCAGCAGGTTTTGGATTACTATGCTTAAAGCACCCGAATCAAGCAGGATAAAATTGATGGGAGTATTAAAACATTTTCTGTGTGACACATTTATGGATATTCCCTTTTCTTTATGCTTCCTCCTTCCATCCCCCTACCCACCCCCTTTCACTTCCTCCCTCCCCACTCCCTTCATACCTTCACACCTACTGTCTTCAAACCTCCCCCTTTCCCACCCCCCTTTCCTTCCATCCCCTCTTTTTCATTTCCTACATACACGATTGTTTGTTCTCCGTTATAATTGTTTCTATTAGTGTTCATTATGTATTTTCATATATATGACTGTATTCTTAATTATGTATGTTGTTCTCAATATCTTCCCCAATTTATTCATCAATTGTAATATATCATCTTTTATGCTGTTATTATTATAATAATAATAATAATAATAATAATAGCATGTTCTTCTATAGCGCTGCTAGTTTTTTACTTAGGATTTACAGAGACATTTTGCAGTTTGCAGAGACATTTTGCAGAGACAGTGCCCCCTATCAGCAGGTCACAGTGCCCCCTATCAGCAGGTCACAGTGCCCCCTATCATTAGCTCACAGTACCCCCCTATCAGCAGGTCACAGTGCCCACCTATCAGCAGGTCACAGTGCCCCCCTATCAGCAGGTCACAGTGCCCCCCTATCAGCAGGGTCACAGTGACCCTATCAGCAGGTCACAGTGCCCCCCTATCAGAAGGGGCACAGTGCCACGCTATCAAGCAGGTCACATGCCCCCCTATCATTAGGTAACAGTGGCCCCCCGATCATTAGTACAGTGCCCCCCCTATCAGCAGGTCACAGTCCCCCCCTATCAGCAGGTCACAGTGCCCCCTATCAGCAGGTCACAGTCCCCAAATATCAGCAGGTTCACAGGCCCCCCTATCAGCAGGTCACAGTGACCAACCTATAATTAGGTCACAGTGCCCCCTATCATTAGGTCACAGTGCCCCCCCTATCATTAGGTCACAGGCCCCCCTATCATTAGTCAGATGCCCCCTATCAGCAGGTCACAGTGCCCACCTATCACAGGTCACGGTGCCCCATCACAGGTCACAGTGCCCCCTATCAGTAGGCACAGTGCCCACTATCACAGGTCACAGTGCCCCCCTATCACAGGTCACAGTTGCCCCTATCAGAGGGACACGGGCCACACTATCAGCAGGTCAAAGTGTCCCCTATCAGAAGGTCACAGTGCCCCCCTATCAGCAGGTTCACTTGCCCCCAGCAGCAGGTAACAGAGACATTTTGCAGGCACAGGTCCCTGCCCAGTGGAGCATAACAATTATGTTTTTAGTGCCTGAGGCACAGGGAGATTAGAGTGTCTTGACCAAGGGTACAAAGAGGACACCAGGAATTAAAATAATATAATGAAGTTAATCCGCAGAGATAGTGGTTACCCCCTATATATAGGTACAGTTGCCCACCCTCTTATAGGTCACAGTGCCCCCCCCTATCTTTTAGGTTCACAGTGCCCCATATCACAGGGTACAGTGCCCCCCATATCGCAGGTCACAGTGCCCCCCTATCAGAGGTCAAAGTGACCCACTATCAGCGGTCACAGGTGCCCCCTTAGCAGGTTTGGAGACTCATGCTCAGCACCCTGCATCCAGCCGGAAACCATTGATTGGGAGTTACAACATTCCTTGTTTGACACATTTATGGATATTCCCTTTTCTTCTTCCTTCCCTTCTTCCCTCCCACTGTCCAACCCCCTTTCATTCCATACTCCAACTCCCCTTCCTCCCCTGTTTCCACCCCCTTCCTTACCCCCTCTTTTCCCTTTCTCATAAAACGATTGTTTGTTCTCCAGTTTATAAGATGTTTTCTATTAGTGTTCATTTTATGTATTTTCATATATTGACTGTATCTTAATTAGTATGTGTTCTCATTCTCCCCAATATTCATCAATTGTAATCTTTCATCTTTATGCTTGTTATATTTAAATGAACGATCTCTCAAATTAAATTTGTTAAGAATGACTTTCAAATAAGGGTTGATACCGTATCGTGATTAGTTCTTATTAATTTAATTTTCACATTATTTATCAAAGGTTGCAGATAGTTTTCATTATCTTTATCTTAGTAATTTGCTTTTTAAAAACTTCGTTTTTTTTTTTTCTTTTTCTTTTAATTATGTATGGCTGCAGACTGACAGTATTAGTAAAAAAAAACATAATCATCAGAGGTTATTGGTTGCCGTGATGTTGGAACTAATGAGGGGGATGAGAGAGAGAGAGAGAGAGAGGGATAGATATAGAGAGAGAGAGATATATAGAGAGCAGAGAGAGAGAGCGATATATATATATATATAATATATTATATATATTATATTATATATATATATATATATATATGTATATATACTATATGTTGTATATATATATAATTATATATATATTTTATTTATGATTCCTTCTTGTATCAATTATTGTTACTTATTGTATTTTTGTTCATGTTTCATGTGTGTATCTGCGTCAGTTCACATGCACACAGAGCAGAGGTAACAGTTAACCCCCTATCAGCAGGTCACAGTGCCCCCCATCAGAAGGTCACAGTGCCCCCCTTTCCGCAGGTCACAGTGCCCCCTATCCGCAGGTCACTGGCCCCCTATCATTAGGTCACAGTTGACCCATTATGAAGTAGGTCAGAGTGCCCCCGATATCCCCAGCAGTCACAGTGCCCCTACAGCAGGTCCAGTGCCCCCTATCATTAGGTCACAAGTGCCCCCCTAATCAGCCAGCCGGTCACAGGGCCCCCTGGAGTTTTCAGCAGGTAACCAGTGCCCCAATATAAGACAGGGTCCAAAGTACCCCCCCCTATCATTAGGTCACAATGCCCCCCTATCACAGGTCACAGTGCCCCCCTATTAGCAGATCATGGTGCCCCCCTATCAGCAACTCACAGTGCCCCCATCAGAAGGTCCGTGTCCACTATCAGCGGCACAGTGCCCCCTATCAGCAGGTCACAGTTGCCCCCCTATCAGAAGGTCACAGTTGCCCCATATCAGTGGTCACAGTGCCCCCCCCTATCACAGGTCACAGTGCCACCCTATCAGCAGGTCACAGGCCCCACTATCAGCGGTCACAGTGCCCCCTATCAGCAGGTCACAGTGCCCCCCTATCATTAGGTCCTAGGGCCCCTATCAGCAGGTCACAGTGCCCCATATCAGCAGGTTACAGTTGCCCCCTATCCCGCAGGTCACCGTGCCCCCCCTATCAGCAGGTCACAAAGTGCCCCGATCAGCAAGGTTTTGGAGACTCAGCTCAGCCTCTCGCATTGCAGGGATAAACATTGTTGGAGTTACAAATTCCTGTGTGACAGATTTATGGATATTCCCTTTTCTTTCTTATTTCCCTTCCCTCCCTCCCACCTCCCTTCCTTCCCTCCCACTCACCTTCCCTTTCCCTCCGCCTTGTTCACCCCCACTTTCCTTCTCTCAGCGCTCTCCGTGTGTGCAATGCCCAAATAGGCTTCTATATAGAAAGGTCACGGCGGACATAAAAACATATTAGTTCCCCATTTTCTGAATCACATGTGTTCCGATTGCTCCACTTCCTCGGTGTGAAGCTTACAGCTCATCTGTAAAAGTCACAGGTTGTCCACCATCTAAAATAGAAATACAGAGAAATACAGTGTCACATGACGTAATAATCAGTCCTAAGTGGGACTGCACCTCTACATAAAGTGATCTGAACTGACGCAGACCTGCGCTTTTATGCCCTGTAATATGCAGATATGTGTAATGATTACGCTCTGAGCATTGTCTCTTTATATGCAAGCATCTAAAAATAAACGTGCTGCTATTGAGAAGCCAACAATGTAAGGAAGGATGGGCCCCTATGAAAGTGCCGGGGAAATACAGACACAATATACCTGTGTGTTTATAGCTGCAACAAACACATAATGCGGAGGTTTAAGGGAAGGATATACAGTATTTGATAGGGAGAGGGCACTGGTATTTTGTTAAACATAAAAGTCAGGCTCTCATTTGCGTTACTTAAGCCCAGTTGGCCGTGCTCTCGGATTAATATCCCACTGCCGATAACGGAGGCAACATCTGCATGAGACGCTCACCTCCACTTACATAGAAATGCAGGGATAGGAAGTAGATAGATTAACGCAGGGGTGCGGAAAGTTTTGACGCTGGGCCCCCTTCCACGTGCTCCTACCTTGCTCGCTCCTCCCCCCCCCCCCACCCGCCGCCCTTCCTAGAGCGTCGAATGGACGCCACGGGTCATGTGACGTCACGTGCCCCCGCGTGTAAGTTTGACGCCGCATTGCAATAGCGACGCTGTGTCAAATGATGCTGTGTGTCACGTGACGTAATGTCACATGACCCCGCAACATCATTTGACGCCGTGTCGCCATAGCAACGCGTCTTCTGAGCCATGGTACGAGAGAGTAAAGTAGGCCTGTGCTGTCCCTGGCATTTCATTAAATGCCTTGGGAGAGAGCGGCGGGGCCTCTGTATGCGCCTGTGCCCCCCCAAAAAAACTCTTCTCGCCCCCAGTTGCGCCGCCCCTGGATACACATATATATTTTGCCTATCTCATAACATGACAAGTCTGGGATTAACTAAGAAACACAGCTGTAAAAAAGTGTATCACTCCTATTAATGCTATTCATCCAGAAAAATTATGGCGTGTACAGTATAAGTGACACACTTGCTGCTTTTATGGTGTCTCCGTGTTTCTTGCGGTAAATGTTGCGGTAATGTTATCGCATCACATTAAGCGAACATAACGTTCTCTGATTAAATTAAATACCTTTTATATGTCATTATAAACCTGTCACTGGACAATCTGTATCCTTAGAATGGTAGTGTGCGTTATAGGCTCGGACCAGAATATTATTAGTTCTTCATTTAATACCGATCCATTCACCTTTCTAAATGAGATTTATATTAATGGCCACATTTTGCTGTTTTAACAGATTAACAGACTGTTAATATTTCACATGGTTTTTCTTACCGTAACAGGATCTCGCAATAAACAAGACCACTATTTTTTTAATAACCTTTTATCAGGATCTGTGCTGTCACCCTTAGGCTTTGTCCCTCTGGCGCTGACGCGCTATGCTAGGAGAGCTCTCACCAAGCATGAGCGCGGCTTGTCCTTTAAAATTCGGCAAGCGCTCGCTGGGGAGAGGGGGGACAGGGGGGACGATCAGGGGAAGCTGACGCGCCTTGTAAGTCAGACAAACATTTGTTTATGTACGCGCAGACGCCGGTGAGTGTGTACACGCGTGAGCGGGGTCTTGCATATATATTTATATGCAAGTCACCTCGCCAAGCACCGCCCGCTCAGCGAGCTCAGCGCTAGCGGGGACGCAGCCTTAGGTGGTACACAGTCACCTAGAGCAGGTGTGTGCAAAGTTTTCCCCCTGCCTGTTCACGCCCCCACCCCCTGCTCAGCTCCGGCATCAAATTACATTGTAGGGTCATGTGACATAATGTTTGCCCATGGCAATGCGACTCACGTGACCCTGCAGCTCATTTTGATGCCGGGATACCATGGCAACGCGTACGCCGAAGACAAGGTACAGTAGGATAAAGTTACAGAGTCCCATGCATTCCCCCGGGAGAGTGCGGAACCCTCTGTTACTGCCACGGCCCCCAGTTTTGCGCCCCATGAGCTAGAAACCCTACCGTCTGTTTCATACGGCATGCTACGACCTGTAGGACAAGCTCAATGGGCCTGGGTCTTACTGGTGACTGTTACAGTATCAGACTGTATGTTTTGAGAAGATGAGGTCTGATATTCTCCTCTGCTTTTAGCAAATAACGCACCAGACTTCATGGAGTTTGCATGACACTGCTGTGTGGGTAGATCACGACTCTTCAGAGATTGCCCCCATACCTGTCATCACAGCTCGGCGTCCCTTCTCTCAGCCCCCCTCCTGGATACTACATAATAATGCTCTATACATCTCCACGTCGTAGTCTAACACATACTCCACCCTGCTGGGTCCCGTCCCCGATGTCGGTAACACATTGAGCCTGGCGAAACTATACAGATCCTCCTCTCTCTGTTATGTACCACACGACCTGGGGTCTCTGAATACTCCGGTGATGAACCATTTCAGGCGCCTCTTCCACGAGGAGATTACTGTACACACTAGGCTCCTTTGCACTCTCAGTTCTGTAAACAACACAACACAATCAGCACATGTGTCAGAAGTGGCCCCTCTGGCTACTCCCGGCATTTTCCTAACTGTTCCCAAAGTTAGTGCTCACTTTCCATCATGAAAATTACATATTATGGAAAGTACGCAACTCTATCATGACGATACAACTTAGGAAACGAAAGTAACGTTTCGGGCCCGAATGAGTAAGTCATCAGGGTAACTAATAAAACATAATCCAGCTTTAAACCCTAGTCCAGTGACGTCATGCAATTGGTAAATACATTGTTGGGCACAGTAAATAATATCACAGAAAATAGTGGTTGTCCCTCGCGCTGAGACATAATTAGTGGTGTATAACATATTCGAGATATGGTGCCAACCTGGGCAAGGTCAAGTATGTCCAATAAGTGAGTAACTCGTCACAACTCGCCCAAAAAGAGTTGCTTCCTTGGTTGCTGCCACCCCAAACGCATGACTTAACCTTTAAGATCAAATACTGTAAACAAATGGCAATAGAATATGAGAAGCGTGGTCATAGTGGCAGAGAGCAACAAAATAAGGGCGTCGACTAACTCGATTAACAGCCAGGAAATGCCAAGTGGGCCTGTGGTCCCTTGGAAAGGCTCAATACTACTGACTGCATTCCGTTCTGGTCAGTTAAGGGTTAATAACCCTCCCGTATGCCCGTATTTAAACCATGGGGTAATTCAAAATGCAAAACTATTTTGTTTTTAACACACCCCTCCGTGTAGGAAATTTAGCAACACCCATCTCATCTAACTGATCACATGTTGAACGAATAACATAAATAAAGCACGTGTGCGTTACAGCAGGTTTAGCATGGAAACCCCGGTTTGCATGTGACAGCAGGGTTGACTGCGAACCCATTGTGACACAGGTATGGACATTAGCAGCAGGGTTAGCATGGGAAGACCCATGGCAATGTTGCAGCAGGTACGCATGAACCCATGTGCATGTGACACGCAGGTTAGCATGGAACCATGGCATGGACTAAGTTCCATGAACCGGTGGTCGGTGATGTCTTCGTGCTGTTCGAGGTCCGTTCATATACGCCATTGCGTCATAGTACGAACGCACGTGCATGTGCCGCTGCCTTTTGTTGTATGTAGACTTAACCTGTGAAGGTACAGTGTGTGGTCGTGTGTTGTGTGTGTGTGTGTTTGTTTGATTTATTATTTACTACTGATAGCCCCCGGCGGCTGGCCCTGGGGATGTTTGTGGTGTGGGGTCGGCATTTGCGGTGGTGAGTGGTCCGCTCACCCGGCAGTGTGGCGTGGTATTGTTGCTGTGGCTGTAACTGATGTGTGATTGTATCGGTGTGCTGATTGGGAGGGTTTGGTGCTGAGTTGGGGTGTGCGTGATGTTGGTTGTGCCGATGGGGGGGAATTGCACAAAGGTGCCGCTCTGTGTGGTGCTGATGGTGTTGATGGGGGCTGGGAAATGGCGTTGAGCCGAGAATGCCAGTGTGCTGGGGGGGGCAAGGGATACCGCGTGTGCTGATGGGGTGGCGTGGCTGGGGATAGGTCGGTGTGTGTATACGTGTGTCTGGTAATACACCCGTGTGGTGTTTATACATGTTTGGTGTTGGTGTGTGCTATACATGCTTTGTGTTTATACTTGTATGTGGCTGTTGTGTGGTTGTGTATATCAACTGCTGTACGCTTTGTGATGGTACGGGTGCGTATACCCTGTGTATGTATACACATGGTGTGGTGTCATCCACAATGTGTGTGGGTATACACATGTGTGTGTAGCCCTTGTGTTCCATGTATATTTGTGTGTGTGTGTGTTTTGTGTGTATACATGTGTGTGTATACACGTGTCTGTATCACACGTGTGTTGTATACACATGTGTGTATACACATGTGTGTTAAGACATGTTTTTGTCGTGTGTGGGGTATACACGGTTTGTGTGTATCCGTGTTGTCGTGTGTCGTCTGTGTTAGATGTGTGTGTATACCTATGTGTGTGTATACATGTTTTTTGTGTGTAGTGGTATACACGTTTGGGTTTTTATACACATTTGTGGTGTGTCGATATAACATTGTGTGTGTAATACATGTGTGTGTGTATAACACGTCTGGGCTGTGTGTGTGTGGTGCTCTATACCTGTGTGTATACATGTGGCTGTGTGTCTAGTATACAGGGATGTGTACATGTGTGGTGGATACGTGTGTGGTGTAATGGCTAACATGTGTGTCGTGGCTGCTGTGTGTTTATGTCTCCATTCCGTGTGTGTACTTGTGTGAAGTAAACGTGTACATGGTGTGGTGTGTGGGAACGTTCTATACGCTACATGTCGCTTGTGTGTGTTTCTACGTGTACATGTGTGTGTGTCTACTTTCGGGTGTGTACATGGTGTGTGTCTACGCTGTTGAGTGTGATGGGTGTGTCTACGTGTGTGCTGGGTGTCTACGTGTGTTGTGTTTCTACGTGTGCCGTGTGTGTGGTCAACGTGTGTGTGTGGGTCTCAATGTGGTGTGTGTGCTAGTCTACGGTCGTGTGCTTTTGTCTACGTGTTTTGTGTCTCTTTGTTGTGTTGTGTCTGTGTGTTTGTGTATCCGTTGTGTGTTGCGTATCACCCTGTGTGTGTGTGTGTATACGTGGGTGTTACGTGTCTGTGTGTGGGTACCTTGTCGTGTCGTGTGTCTCGTCTGTTGCTGCGTTTGTCGTACGTCGTCTTGTAATCTCCACGTGTGTGTGTACGTTCGTGTGTGTGTCGACGTGTTGTGTGTGTCTTGATTGTTTGTGTCTACGTTTGATTGTGGTTAGTCCGCACGTGTGTGTGATGTCGACGTGTTTGTTGGTGTGTCTACGTGTTGTGTGTTCTGTGTGTAACTTGCTTCATCGTTGTCTAACGTTTGTTGTGTACGTGTTGTGTAGCTCTTACGTGTGTGTGTCTAACCATGGGTGTGTCTACATGCTGTGTCTCTGTTGACCTGTGCGCTGAATGTCCTGTCGACGCTCGTGGTCGTGTGTTGCCTACATGTGTGTGTTTCTCTGCGTGTGTTCCTACATCTGTTGTGTGTTTGTCGCCGACACTTTGTTCTGTGTGTGTCTACCTCTGTGCTGTGCGTCTCAACATGTCTGTGTCTACATGTTCGGGTGCAGTGTGCCTACATGGGTGTGTCCTCCTCATTCGTGGTGTGTGGTGTGTCTACATGTGTGTGTGTCTACGTGGGTACATCTGTGGTGTGTGGTGTCACCTCGCTGTTGTTTGCTGTGTGCCGTGTCTCTGTGTGTGTGTGTGCTCTGCTGTGTAGATAGAAATAGATATATATATAGAATATATATATATAATCTATATATATATATAATATATATATATATATTAACTATAGAAATATATATATATATCCTATTTATTGTATAGAGATATAATATATCTCGTGTCTGTGTATGGAGGGAATGACTGGCGCTGAAGGATGTGGGGTGGGGGGAGCGAAGGATGGTGTGCGCGGGGGGGGGGAGCTTGAAGGAATGTGTGGGGGGTGCGGGGGGGAGGTGATTACCATTGCAGTCACATCATGTGCTTCGTGCAGCCGGACAGACGCCCTGCATTCCATCTGGCCGTATGGGGGCGGCTATCCGACCCTGAGCCGGACAGAAGGGCATGTGGGAGGAGGGGGGGGGAAGCTGCAGACGAGAGCAGCACGGGCATGTGGAGAGTGGGGGGAGAGCAGCACGTAGCATGGAGGGGGGAGAGCAGCACATAGCATGTAGGAGGGGGGGAGCCCCCATTTGGAGGGGGGAGACAGCAAACAGCCGGCATTTTGGGGTCCACTCCTTCAGGGCGGAGCCCCCTCGCCTGCACGCACCCGGCTCGAGGTGAGGCATCCTGCAGGGCTCTGAAGACCCCCCGCTGGCTCCGGCTCGAGGTGAGGCCTCCTGCAGGCGGGAGCCCCCCGCCCCCCTCTGGCTCCTTCTCGAGGGTGAGGGCGTCCTGCAGGGCGGCAGCCCCCCCGCATGAGCCTCACGGGCTCGAGGTGAGCCTCCTGCAGGTCGTGAGCCCCCCCGCTGGCCACCTCCGGCTCGATGTTAGGCCTCCTGCAGGCTGGAGCCCCCCCTGCGCTCACGGGCTTCGATCCTGAGGCACTCGGTTCTCCGAGACGTTTCGGCGGCGCCGGGATGCTCTGTCTTGCTGTGCGGGGGGTGGTGAGAGCGTGAGGCTGTGCCAGAGAGAGTGTGCGGCACGAGGCCCTTGGGTATGCTGCCTCATCTCCTGCCGAGCCACTCACTCATGCCTGTCCACGCCAGCTGCCCCCCCCCGCCTCCACACCCGTCCATTTCCCCGCTTCCTCCCGTCATCCCTTCCCTCATCTACGCCTCTCTCCTTCAGCCCATTCTTCCCGCTGCCCTCACCCCCCTGCCGACTAGCCGCACTGCACCCGTCTTCTCTTCCGTCCCCCGTCTACTTTACGCCGCTGCCTCCCCCTCCTGCCTCTCGCCTCACTCGTCCTTCGCTGCCTCACACCGTCCTTGGGCCGCTGCCTCACTCCCTTCCCTGCCGCTGCCTCACCCGTCTGGATGCCGGCGGCCGACACTCTCCGCTCACCCCCCGTCCTTTTCCGCTTCCTCACCCCGTCCTGCCCGCTGCCTCAACCCTTCCGCCGCTCGCCGTCCCCTCTTCCTTCTTCCTTCTCTCCTCCCCCTTCCTTCCCCAGTTTTCTCCTCACCCCCACCTTCCTTAAGCGCCTTCCTTCCTCTATCCGTCCCATCATCCTGCCGCTGCTCAACTCATCCTATCCATTGCCAAGCTCGCCTCACCATCCTGGTCCGCAATCCTGCCAGCTGCCCATCACCCATCCTGCGACTGCCTAACCCATCCTGCCGCTTCCTCACTCATCCGGGCCTCCTCCTGCTCCCGGCCCCCCGCCATCTTCACTCATCCTGCCGCTTGCCTCACCATCCGGCCGCTGCCCCTCACCCATCTGCCCCTCGGCCGCTTCCTCCCTCACCCATCCTGATGCCGCTGCCTCACCCATCCTTGCCGCTGCCCCAACCCCTCCTCATCCGCCATTCCCGCTTCCTCACCCATCCTGGACCCGCTGCCTCCATCACTCATCCTGCCGCGTGGGCCATCACCCATCCTTTGCCGCTTCCCTCCCTCACCATCCTGCCTCTTCCGTTCACCCATACCGGGCCCTCTTCCGACTTCCCCCATCCTTCGCCGCTTATCCGTCTCACCCATCCTGCGCCTCTGGCCTCCCCCCGCCTTTCCCTCTTCAATGCTCCCCCCTGGTGGCCTTTCCTCTGGTCATCGGCATCCACCCCTCCTTCCCCCTCTTCCGTTCAACCCCTCCTTCCGCTGTGCCGCATCTCCCCCTCCTTTCCGGGAATTCCCTCCCCCTTCCTTCCACCCGGTCGACCACCTCCTGCCCTCTGATCCACTCCCTATCCCCCCTCCATCCTTATATCCCTCTTCCGCTCCCCCCTTACCCCCTTCTCCTTCTCGGCTCCCGTTCCCCCTCCTTTCCTCTCCTCCAACGGAATGCCCGCCATCCTGATCTTCCTCCTTCCAATCACCTGTCCCCCCCTCCTTCCGCTCTGTCCTCGCACTCATCCTTTCCTCTCTTCACTGGGGATCACCTGCCTCCACTCCCTGCCCTGTCCTCTTCCCCCGGGTGTGTCCCCCCGTCCTTCCTATCATTTCCCTTCCACCTTCACCTTCCATCGTCTCCAGGCAGCGAGCCTACGCTCCGCATTGCCTTAGCCATTGCCGTGCGCTCTCCACGTGGATGTGGAGGCCGGGAGTCCGCGTTTTGTGGTCCGCTCCCCCCGTGGTCCCGGGCGCTCGACTCCGCTACCCCCGCTGACTGTGTAGCGGCGCCGGGTGTGACGCTTGGTGGGGGGGGGGTATGAGCATTGGCGGGGGGATGAGCTGGTGGGGGTGAGGTGTGGTTGTGAGCTTGGGGTTGGGGGGTCGGAATGTGTGGTGTGGTGTGTGTAGTGTGACCCGGGACTTCACACCGGTAAGTCTTCGGGCACCAGGAGGGTGGGGGTGTTTGGAATTGAGGTGCGGTCCACTGACGGGGAGAGTGAGGGGCCCCGGGAAGGGAAGTGTGTGTGTGTGTGTGTGCTGGTGTCCGTCCGTGTTTGGGTGTGTGTCCCTGTGTGTGCTGCATGTGTTCCCTGTTTTGTGTCCCTTTCTGGCCCGTCACTAGCGCGCTCAGGCCTGAGAGGTGGTGCGGGGGACGGGCCAAGGGACTCAATGAGATTTCCCCTTAGGCACCCACCGGACAGCCAGATCAGAGCAGCTCAGGCAGGCAGGCTAACAGCTGCTCTTCAATTATAGATATAAGATTACAAAAAAAAACATGGTAAAAATCAAATTTTCTTAAACATTTGTGTAGACACACAAATACATACATACACCAACACCACAACACACACCACACATTACATACATAGATAGTCATACATTTATAACACAACACATATACAATAAACATTCTCGCCGGTCAGTGGCGCGAAAAGATGAATTACGGGGGGTGATCCGTGGGGCGGGCCCACCTCATAGTCACGAGCTCGTTCTGGCCCTCCATTGGGTGAACCGCTCAAGGACCGGCTGCTGACGCGAAAACTACATTTAAACGCTACGCCTCCGCAATCCTGCGGAAGTGTGTGCGAACCCCCGGCTAAAGCCGCTCTCATTGTGGCTGCAGGGGCGCACTGCCAGCGTCAGTGCGCCTCAGCACGGGTCCGCAGCACCATACGTCTGACCATGGACTAATACTACGCCTAAGGGCTGCTTGCTCGATGCCGCTTCTGGCTGCTGAGCTCGCTCATTTTTTGTGAGCCGGTGACATCACCAGCTCTCCAAAGCATGATTGATCGCTGTCCTGCAAACATTTTTAGAGCAGGAGTCGGTGCTGGGGGCGAGGGGCGTTGCGTCGGGGTCATGGCTCATCTACAGGAGGGGGCGTGTCCATTGGCTGGATCCGTGGCTTTGTTTGTGTCTCTGTGTGCTTGTCCTCGTGTGTGTGTCCTGTGTGTGTCCTGTGGCTCTTTGTGTGTCTGTGTGGGGGTGTCTGTGTGTGCCCCCCTTCCTCCTCTCTCTCTCCTCTCCGCTCACACCTCCTCTACGCTATGACGTTCCAGTGTTGTGGTTCTTCTCACGGAGCTGAAATGACAGCAAATTAAACACGCCCCTCCTCCTCTCCCCCATAATGTGCAGAGCAGGCCCATGTGACTTGCCGGCCAAATCCACTCAACGCCCCTCTATCCTGCCTGGGACTCCGCTTCCACACCAAGGGAGGAATCGAGGAGCTAACGGTTCCCCTATGGGTTATAGCGATATTGTGGAACCCACAGCACGCTAGAACGGGGTGACCATCCAGCCAAGTCCTGTTTCTGAAGTGCTCTTCATCACACGTTGTCTAACACCAAGGCTTGGTCAATTTGGCCACATTTTCGACGCTGCCTGGAGGCCTCCTTACGAGAACTTCTACACGTTGCTCCCCATCTCGAGATCACCGCCAGGAGATGAGCTGAACGGCTCTCTGTGCTGTCACGCGGGGCGACATAACCGTCTCTGCAAGCAACCGATCGCAAGAAGGTCTCTGAAGCATCCCCTGACTCACTCTACACCCGGATAGTTTGCAAGCCTTTATGCCATGGTACCGCCAAAGCAATAACGACGCTAGCAGAGAAAACCTCTTCACGGCCAGTCAGAGAGACTATATCGGGACTAATCTAAATAACTATTCCACCCGATGGCATTGCCCACGGCCTTTTGATTCCTTGCTGCCACACCTGTTTTAGGAGTGCCCGACTCCGAGGAGGGCTCACCTCACCCCCGTGGGGCTGATAGTAGAGTTTCTTTTCTCCTACCCTGCTGAATTGGAGGCAATTAAAGAGGACTTACCTGTCTCCAACTCCACCCGGCCGTGATGTACAGCCTTGCAGTCCTTCTCTTGCTCCATGATGGAGTCGGTCGGCCCCAAAAGCCAGGTCTGGAGGTGACATTGCCTGGGCGGTACTGCCGGATTCTATATTCTCCATCCCCGGTGACCATTCCCAAATGGAGGTTTCCTGCAACTGCGATTCCAGCTTTCCGGACGGGAGAAGGCCAGTGAGGGAGCCTCCATCGTACGCGGTACCTCCACCAAGGATGGGCCGTCCATCGCTCCCGATTGGCGAACTCGTCTTCCTCACCAAGAGCCCAGACATCTACCCCACCCATCGTTCATCCAGTACGTCGATCCACCTCGGCCAAGTGCACACCACCACCACACTGGTTCCTGCAATCCGCAAGGAGATCCAGCAAGGCCCGAGTTCGAGCTGCAGCAAGATGTGTCCCGCCTCCTGAACAAGTTGCCTAGGCGGATTATAACTAACACCGCTCAGGAGAAGCCTATTTGGAGTGCCTTCGCTCTGGGATCAAATGGTGAGACTCCCCCCTTCCAAAGTACCGGCCGTACTCTGCTTCTGGGCTGCCAAAATGACTCCTCGGAGTGCTCGCCCGGTGATTCGATATCCCCTCCCCGTTCTGGATGGATCCTATAATTGACGCCGCTGCTCCGGTGATTACTACCCACTTTTGATCCCTTTCTATCTTCTGTTGCTCCTGCGAGTCAAAGCGAGAACAATTTGAATGGCCCTGGCCATCGCTTGAGGCTGTGGCCCCCAACACTTCGGGGCCTCTGGGAGGCAGTGAAAAGGAAGGACTGAAGGATGTCGGCAGCAATCGGAGCCGCTGCCCTGCTAAATGCTCTACGTCGTGTAACATTACCGTGCGCCGAAAGCAGCAGGCCTGGAAATAGGGGGTGGCAGCGGCATCGGCAGAAAACATGGATATTCAGTACAGGGCAAATTGTCAGAAAGCCGATCCAATCATTATTATTAATATAGGCAGGCCGGTGCTGCACAATGATTAAGGGAGTTAACAGCGACAGGAATGTGCGCTGTAGCCTAGTTCCCACGCCAACATTGAAAGATCAACCTCTTCTTTCAGCTTCAGTGAAAACGTAGCCCTTTTTCGATGCTGCGGTTTGGAGGCCTCAACTCATGTCTTGGAGAGCGGACTCGAGGAATCCCCATTTAAAGCCATTACGCCCATTAATTTTCAATGGAGAAGCACCGCTCCTTCCTCCTCTGGCGGCGCCACCCCATCTGGTCTTCTCACGATCGCGCCCAAATCTGTGAAATCCATAGGGTTGCATTGAGCCTCCAATGGCGACCTATGGACTGCTTCAAATGGGACTGAAAAGCGATGGCAAGGGAAACAAGGGCCATAACACCATGTAATACCAACGACCCTTTCCCCTCCCGACCTGACCCAGTGTAATCTGGTTCGGTGCATACAACTGGGGGTGTACAAAACCCCCCCCGATACGTTGTTACAACAATACATCAATCAGCAAAGAGAACACAAACACACTTTTGCCCTGAGGCCAGCGGGAATAAAATTACTTTAAATCACCTACAATGTGGGACACAGAATAACCCAACCCGGGACATACAATTTGGTTGTGAAAGCAGGGGACCATATGTTACATTTCTGGTTAACCCCTCACCTGCCCCCAGATCCGGTTGGTGAAGGGGGTGCCATGAGGGTGACCCCTCTATTACTTACTTTAATTACCGCCCTTGGCACCAACCCGCTCCCCAGTCACAGGAGTGCTTCCACCTTAGAACACTCCATCAGGGGTAGTATGCTGTTTCAGAAATTCACTCTTGGGGCCTCAACCCATTGGGTCTAATCCAGGGAAATCAGGAAAGAGGGACTGTTATGATGGCACCATCTGTGTTGCATAAGACAAGTTGTAAAAGTTTTGCTTTCTGGCCGTGACCTACCGGAAAGAGAAGTGCCCGTGGTGATTCTCTCCTGGCTTTGGCAGGAGCCCTCAACAGGATGAGGACTTCACAAGGAGAGTACCAGGAGAGGACTGCCGAAACCTGCCCTGTTGTTACCCCTATTACATCATGCCGAGACTCAACCCTCCCTGGAAGCTCCACAGTTGATCTCAACAGCACCACCTCAAGCAGCCCTGTTAGCTACCAATCCTCCTCCTGGCGAGTGGGGGGTGTGGAGGTGTAACACACTGTATTCATGCTTAATCTGTGGCTACTAGTCTGCTTCCTCTCCTGGAAGTATCCCTGGTAACAATCAGGCCTGCAAAGTACTTGATATGGGATTTTTTCCCTCTTCGAGGAGCTTGCAACTTGAGTGACCCAGCCGGAGGTGGTGACATCAGCCTTGGCCGTGACCAATACATGAGTCAGTACTTATGAATGTACCAACGTCGGGCTCGAGCAGTGCACAAAGAATGGGGCTGCAGCACGTTTTAAAATAACTTTAATGCTATCGGCTGGCCACGGTTCCTTGCGGCCTGAACCCCTCCATTACCCACTACCAGTCCTAGCAACGGCTGCTGGCCCCTGCCCCCCGTCGCTAGACCCCCGAAACCAACAAAACCCCCCCTCCCCCTTTGCCCCCGCCACCCTACTCCCTCCCACATCTCCCCCCCCATTTGCACCCCCTTTTTCATATCTGCAACTCTGCTGCCGCTCGACCTACGCTCTTGGATCCTGCACTGCAGGTCGTTACGACTCATCTGTGCTCTGGGCATGTCCTCGGATCTCTCAGCCACTCAAACTAGCCCAGCTCCTCGACACTCCTCCGCCATGCCCCTCGCCGGATTGGTCACTGTCGCTTTAAATAATCCCTCTTTTCCTTCTCACTTCCTTGCGCTGCATAGCTTCTTGCTTCCTAGTGGTAGCCGGAAACTGTGCTCTTGCGTTCCTGTTTCTCTGGCCTCCACAGATTTTGAACCGGCTTGTCCAAACTTACCTCTCCCTCGCTCCCGACTTCGGCTTACCCATCACGACTTACCTCTCCATACCCTTGACACGCAACGGATTTAACGTACAGTAACACCCTCTTTACTCCTGAACTTGTCAAGTACAACCAACGACTATTCGAATCTTAACTCCGCCTGGCCACTCTACAACAACCACTCCCCCGGCCCACCGCTCCCTCATGCTGTCGTGTGTATATTCTACCCTCCCATCCCCCCTCAGTACGTGGACTGGCCTGGTCTGCAGCTGCACAGCGTGTGAACATTATGCAGAGCCAACTAAACAGACCTGACTGAGTTGGGGCCAAATACCAGCGGGACTTGCGCTTTGCATTGATACTTAAGGACCTCAGATCCAGTCCTGCATACAATACGCTTTCCCACCTTTCACTAACAGCTATTCCGGCCACCAGCCCTGCCAGAATGGCGACCGGCCATCAAAACCCAGGATTCCTACGCCTAACGCATATGCGGGTGACCCTCTAGCCGTCTTGTGTCTTTTGAAACAATGTGAAATACAGTTTGCGATATATTCTCCCTTTCCTCCCCCCCCCTCTTTCCACTCCACCACCGCCGCACCAAGGTGCCTATTTTTACATCCTACTCCTCTTTTAAAAAAAACAGGGGACCGGCCTTGGCATTGCCCTCTCCCATCCTGGGAGTATGCGTGCCGGAGAACCACCCTCAGTTTGCACCAGCTCCTTCCGCCAAGAATTCCACAGGTATTTCGATAGTTTCCCCGCCCGCAGTGATACTGCCAGCTGCTCACATTCGCTTTTTCAATCTGTCCCCTCAAGGAGGTCGTAGTCCGTAGCCAATACGCAATTGGATTCCGGACTAGTCTCTCAGCGGAACGCCATTGGAACCAGAAGCCTTATTGGCTGGTTTTGCGCAATCTTTTGTCCTCTCACGTAAAGGATGACTTCAGTCCAGCCCCGGCCCCAGGATTTACGGATGATCGCCACAATTCATACAAGTGGATCATCGCTTCAACCGCGCCGTACCATGAACGCCAGCGCCCCAGACTTTCTCGTCTTCACCCTATTCTTCCCAGATCCGCCCAGTAGCCGCCCTGTTCTAGCATGCTTTGAACCCATGCCGATGCCATTATAGAGTTCCTGTAAACAACCGACAGGACCTGCCGAGAAAGAACCCCCTACCGCTCCACTGCCAAAAAGGGCCCTCGTCACCCCGGAATGAGTGTCGCCTTTGCGCTACTACTAGTGGCTCTCTTGAGCATACGTACGTTTTTTGTCCTTTCATTCCCCAAACAGAACAAACACGACAAATGGGGCAAGAGGGCTCCTTTTTGAGGTCAATCTCTTTATTCGTACCCTACCCTCTGAAAGAGAAGACGAACCTCCCCTAAGATTATGCTTCCAGTCTCGCTTGAAGGTCCGAATTGTTCACGAACCGACCCCGCCTGCTCTTCCTTGATTCAGACCTCCGGTGGGTGGTAACTTAAATGGATAGATTTGCTAACTACCCCAGAACACAGATTCCGCTCATCGCTAATAAACTCTCACATTCCGGCCTCGAGCTATTGAGGGTCGCTCCCTTTTCGCAACCTGCCTTCATCACTTTGGAGCTCTTCCTCTCACCTCCAACCCTTTCCTATCTAACCTGATACTTCATCACCCAAAATTATATCCCTTGACGTGATGCTCTCCTGCCGTTCCACCAGTTATCCTGGCGTACCCCTGGCTACAGACAAATCACAACCCACGCATTGATTGGAGGGATGGAAACAACCTCTCAGTGGGAGCCATATTCAACCCTACCATTGTCCCGGTCACTTCCCTACCCACTACCACAAAGCCCTCGCCGGGCAGTGGAAAACGCCCCCGTCTAAAGATTTCCGCTCTCTCCTGAGCATATGCGGATTTCCCATCGCACGTGTTTAGCAATCACAACTCGGAGGTTCCTACCTCCTCACAGACCTTATGTCTTGCCCCATTGATCTGTATTCCGGCAGCTGTTTCTCCGAAACTGGTAGTCCTAACCCCTATGTCCTCCCTGACACTGAACGCCATGGCAGCAATAACATCAACGAAAACCTTAAAGGGATTTCAGCTAATCATAATTCTTCGTCCCCGCTGGTGCCGTTTCCTTTGCTCAAAAAAAAAAGACTGATCACTGAGACCATGCATTGATTACCGAGGGCTCAATCCTCAAGCCAGTCCAAGAATCGATACCCCCCTATCCGTCTGATCTCCAACTTTTTGATACAGTCTTTCAAGGGCTGGCCAAATTCGTTTTTCCAAGCTTATACCACTCCGAGGAGCTTACATCTTTGTTCGCCTCCGAGAACGCGATGAACTGAAGACTGCCATTAACAATAAAGAACGTCCACAACGAGTACTGGTAATGGCCCCTTCGGATATGCAATGCTCCCTGACCTGTTTTCAGGATCTTATTGAAGAGCCGTACACGGAAACGGCGGTGCATCTGCTGCTGCTGGCTGAAGATTGGAAACCTACAAACTCTGCAACAACCCACAAAATATCCTCGGTTGCAAAAATTATTTTAGGGCATAGTAAATCAGCAAAAAGAACAACTCTGACGCGTTTCCCCGTGGTATCCCATGCTTATCAACGAAGGATTTTATGAATGTGTCTTCTGTGATGTTCTCACTCAACTCTTTCGTAATCGTCTATCTGACGATATCCTTATTTTTCCAAAAATCGCTTTCAAGATCATGTCCAGCATACCATGCTACATTCTCGCTCAAGCCCTTCGTGTCAATTCATCTCTACTCTCTAAGCTTTAGAAACTATTTTCTCATCAAACATCTACTAGCCCCTTCGTAGGACATATAATTTCAGATAAAATTTTCAATGACCCTTAAAAACTTAGCTGTTATTTGGAGTTGGCCTCTGCCCATACTCATCCTCACAGCCTCCACGTTCTCTCTTTTGGGCTTCTAAATTACTCTATACAAGCAAACTTCATCCAAAATCTTTCTCCCCTACCCCTGTGGCTACCATTACTCTGCCACCTTACCAAGAAGGTGAGATGAACCCATCTGTAATGGCCTCCAGCAGGCCGTCCGTCCTTCGAAACCCTGAACACGCTTTTGTCCTCGGCCCCATTAATGCGACACTCCCGATGTTAGTCTTCCTTTTACTATAGAAGTTGCTGCGTCTGGTGGTGTGCAGGGTGCGCCATCCTGTCCAGAGATTCTTCCTCAAGATAGCTTCATTCCCTGCGGTTTTTTCAAGAAGTTTCGGCCCCTGAAAAGAAACTGGATGTTGGCAATCCAGAGATCTCTTGCTATCAGAATGCCTTACAGAATTGCGACATCGTCCTGGAAGTTCCCGCAGAACCTATTTTCTATATTGAGTGATCATAAAATTCTATCTTTATATTGGGACAATGACACAATGCCACTTCGTCGGCTGTGTCTCGTCAATCCCGTTGGGCACTATTTTTCTCATGATTTAATTAATACTCTGTCCTTAATATACCGGTTCTAAAACACAAAAGCCTGATGCCTGTCCCTACAATCTTTCCTCCTCTCCGGAGCACGATCCGAGAAACCCCGAAACTATCGTACCCTACTAAGTTTATAATTTCCGCCAACCCCCACCTCATTTCGCATTCTCGAAAAGTTCGTTGAAGCTCAAACACAAATTCCGAGTGGTCTAGCGTACCGCGGAAAGGACCTCTTTAATGCCGCACCCAGGTTTCATCCAAAACACTAGAATGGGGCCACTCTGTCCCGTTCACCCGCTACCTCTTGCGTCAAAAGAACTTTGGATTTATCAAGCGTACTTTTTTGGTTGCTAATCATGGCCAAGATGTTCATGAACTTTACACTGCTTTGTCCCAGTAGCGCACAAAACAAGACGCTTTCAAATAGACCCTCACGCTTGCTCATTCCCTTAGCCAGTACCTAGCAACGCTCCATGGTCACATATTTCCAAATGGCTTTCATTGGGATCTACCCCTTCCCAGAGGGATGAATACCATTTTGGCTGCTCATCGTTACCGTTTTTCAAAACAGGCCCACTTTGTTCTACTCAAGGACTTCCCTCCTCGCGCCACCACACCGGCACACCCGACGCCTAGCTGATCTCCTATCTTCACCAAGCCTAGGTGTTCGCATCCATGGGAACCTACATCCATAGTACTCGGACCGAGCACGCAATTTATCTCGAAATTTTGGCGGGACTTCTCCAAGAGGCTTGGCATGGCGCTATCCTTCTCGTCAGGCTACGATCCACCCTCAGACTAATGTCAAACTGAAAACCTAAATCAAACACACCGCTGGAACAATACCTACAGTCCTTTTATTTTCCGATTCCCGATGTATAATTGGGCTTGACCCCATGCTACCACTTGGGCAGATTTCAACCAAGTCACTTCGAATGAACTCCCCACGCACGAACCCGCCCCTATTCTTCGTCGAATTCTACGGTTCCTCCCACCCAAGTCGACTGCCAATCTCAACATTCCGATAGTAGTGCCGCGGCTGATGAACGTTACTACTCTTCAGGATTCAATGGAGCAAGCTTCAGTACCCGCGCTGCTTAGGCCGCTCAGAACTTCAGTCTCAGGCAGACCCCGTCGTCAACAGGCCCCTAATTAGAAGCCATGGGACCGAGTTGGCTTTCTCCAAGAACCATCAAGTTGAAAGTTCTCTCGCACCCCCGAAATTGCGGGCAACCTACCCAATGCTAAGGGCCTCTTCGATCCAGGAACAAATCATCCTTGGCATTCGTCTGCAACTTCCGTCTTTCCATGAGGATTCCCACGTATTCCCTGTTCCCTTGCTCATCAGCCATTCGTCCAAAGCAAACGGTTCCCTGCTAAGACCTGTAAAAAACCCAAAACGTCCAGTCCCCAAGGACAACCCTGAATCGAAATCCAACAAATCATGGATTTCGTGTATCCATAGGAAAGATTACAGCCCTTTTTTCACATTGAAGGGTTCATCGTCACCCAGAGGTGACCGCTCTTGGTACCCAGGAGGACATCCATGCTCCTGTTCTCTTGGACCCGCTCCCAATAAATGTCCACAGAAGCCGTGGTGGCTCGTCTTGATGTCGATCCTGAATGGGGGGACTGAAGCGAATCAGGGGCCAAGTCCCCTTGCGCCCTACCAGTACTGCACAACAGCGCGCTGCTGCCCCTTCAGCCCCCCATCGTCTACCCATACACAATGCTGTCGCCCAGTGCATGACCTGAACTCTCTGTTCGCCATCCATTGGATGCTGGCACTGTGTTACAGACTCTCAGCTGTGGCTCTGCGATTTCCTGCTCTCACCACTCACCGAGCACGCCTCGACATAACCCACACCGCGCCTCCGCCAATGTCCCTTGTCCGGGATGGTCACTGTCCCGCTTTAAATATCCTCTTTGCCATTCATCACTTCCCTTGCATCTGCATAGCTCTTGCTTCCTGTGCAGCCTGAAACTGTGCCGTGCTCCTGTTTTGTTCTTTCCGCCTACAGATTTGAACCGGCGTGTCTCTGACCTACCTCCCTGGCTCCCGACTTCGCTTACCCATCACTATTCCCTTACCCTCTCAGACCCTATGGCACAGCAACGGATTGTAACTACGGAACTCTCTATCTTCTGACAACTGGCAGTACAAGACAACGACCTATTCTGATCTTAACACAGGCCCTGCCCACGTCTACAACCCTTCCCCCGGACCCGCTCCATCTGCATGTCGTGTCTATAGCCAACATCCAACCCTCAGTACAGGGGACTGGCCTGGTCTGTGGGCTGCACAGCGTCACATAAACTAGTTATATTCGGCATGACTTCCCAAAAATACAACAGATGATGCTCCTCTGACGCGTTCATGTCTTGTCGACATTCTTATCAAGAGATCAAAAGATAAAATTCCGACAAGGCAGAAACTGAAGTCAGAGGATCATCATTGTGTAGTATTTGGGGCCTCATGCAGAATGTTTATTTTTAAAACCTGCTGCATCCCAATCCTTTGGCAACTGCTCAACCCACTATCGCGATTTTACTACGGGCATCACCCGAGATTGATGCTCGCCATCGAACAGGCTCAGCAAGCTCTTTCGTGATTATATAGTTGTGCTATGTATCGATACCAGCTGTCTTTGTTTCTATGAGCATTTACCAGTGGTAGCATGTGTACAGTGTGCACACTCGAAGCGGGAAGCTGGCCTCTAGAGATGCAAGGGAGGGTGCTGTCCATAATCCGATGCATACAGAGTGCACACCGTCAAGTAAGTGAACAACTTTCCCCCCTCCTCCTCTTTAGCACCCGGTACTCCTTCTAAGTACTCAGCACACAATTAGACCACACAACAAACTGGGCTTAAGAACAAAGCTTGTCACACCAGAAGAAATGTGTCTAGCCAAAAGTCTTATTTTTAATTGCACACATAGACACGAGGACTTGCGAAACACCCACCCACCCCCCCCCTCAGGATTAATTTGTCCTCTACCCCCCCCCAACACCATTTCAATCATGAGCTCCTACTGGTCCCTCCTCCTGGCAGTACTTAAGTGAGATGTTACCGCCCCAAATTTAGGGCAGTGCACTTTCCCCACTTGAGGAAGCGGGTCACACATTACGAGGCTATTATTGGGCGACCGCTCTTCCAGTCCCTCTTCCCGTCTTGTGGAGAGTTAGAGTCTGTGGACCTACCTCCTGCCTCTTCTAGGGAGAGCATGAAGAGCTAGGACAGCTCTGGGTGCCCTCTGGCCCTGTGGACGCTTCCCGGGACAACTCCCTATTCGGTGGTAGCTGAGAGTTAACTCACTACTACACGCTGGGCCGAAGCCTGCCTTAGTTTCTGATGCTGCTACAGAATAGATAATACCGTTTCTGTATACCTAACCTCCTGCCTGTCGGCACCTTACTGCGGGGAGAGGTCATCATTCTATTAACTTCTAACCCGTGGGAGATCACCTTCAGTTCCGGAGCCTACAAGCCTAGGAAGGGGCCACTTACAACTGCTAAGAGATATGTAGGGTATGAACCCCAGAGCCTATCCTGTGTCCCCCACTACCACCCGGCAGACACTCAGTAGTATCAATGCAACCCCACGAACCCAAGTGGCCAAATCTCCCCAGGGTGGGGGAACACTGTTACACAACACAAACATCACAGGAAAGTCCCCGTACACAACTTCCCAGTGTGTACAAAGAATTGGAAGCCTGCATGGGACCTGGCACTAACAGTCTGCAAGAATCAGGGTTTAATAAACACAATCTCCATGTTAAGAACAAAGCTTCTGTTTCACCCAACACCCCAAACAACCAACCCCACTCTCAGCCAGGACTCAAACTAAGTACTAAGGATATAAATACTAACAGGAAATTAGACATACTTTATTACCTGTGGCAATATTAAGAAGAAACCAAGATATAAAATGGCTGTCCAGGAGGGACTTCCTGTGACATTCACCCAGGCATGGACGGTAAAAGACGGAGCTCCACGAAGACCCGCGAGTAAACCTCAATACCCGCCCTTTCCCCATTCCCACTTCACCCCCAAAATTCTTGACCTAAAATCTCTGCCCCCCACCGGAACTTTAAATAGCGCAAGGGGGCAATGTCCAAAGACAAAAAAAAGGCAACCAAGGGGTTACCCAGGTACTCTCTCGCCACCCCCCTACACTGCTACAGAGAGCACGATGGGCAGCCCCAAGATGTCGACGCACCGCATGCACCACTCTGCAATTCCGGGAAAAAGGCCATTTCGAAAGAGCGCCCTCCAGCAAGACCAGGAACACACCATAACCCGGTCCAATACCTGGCGAGCCTCGCCTGCCATCAATGTAAGCAACTCTTCAATCCTCCTTCCAAACATACTTTGGACCCCAGCTGAGCGCATAAGGAAAGAAATCTCAGGGCTAACCGACAAAACAACCACCCTAGAGAATCTCTAAAAAGACAGAGTGAGCGGAAGAAGAGACTTGGCCGCCTGGGACGAATGATCACCCTTCTTACCGAAGGAAATGGAGGAGCAAGAAAACCGTGACCCGGCGCCAAACCCGAAACCCCTCCGCTTTCCCGGAACGTCCTTAGTCAGTTACACAAGAAACAAACTCCGCCTTACCGTCCTTCGCTTTCTACCCCCCCACTCGGTGTCGGGGAGCTATAGGAACAAGCGGTCGAAATGGGACAGGGCTCATCGTGCACCTAGGACCTAAGTCTGATGACCCAAGGCGGAGACGGATACTCCTCATAATAAAAATGCACACTTACACTACGAAAGAAAAGAATCATCACTGCCATGTCGGGACATGGATGAACATAACATCTTTCAAAACGAAACCTTCAAGTCTACAAACGATCTCTCAAGGACAAGAGACTCGCAGGCTAAACTAAAACCACTCAACTACCCTAACAAACCTGCTCCGTGAGAAAGGATCCAATACCGATGGGTTTCCCTTTCAGACTCACGGTCACCAACATGGAAAGTTTTCTCAACCATAAAGATCCGTGGCGCCCCCCAACACGCCCCCTTCGCAAGAAGCGCTAGGCCTAACAACCCCACCACAAAGCGTGGTCCAGAGCGACCAGACTCGACCCCCGCCGTAGAACCTCGGGAGACCCCTCCCCTCATCCGACGATGATTGCGGCCACTGCACCCCAAGGTCAAATAACAAAAAAGCAACGCACGCGCCAAACACAGCATAATCCCCCCTGCCCCTGGACCTCAACGAAAAAGGCGCCTCCACTTACCCTAAAGGACCCTTCATCGGTACCCTGGCGCCACACGGAGATGATGCCGCCCGACCTTCGTCCCGAGGACGCTGACGCAGACATCGCCCCTCCCACGTGACGTCCCGAGTCACCTATTCACCGCGAGGCTCCAGAGCATCCCGTTCGCCGTCCGAAGTCAAGCCGGGCCCCCACCCGACTCAACCCTGGTGCGGCAGGATCGCTGATCACCCCACTCCAGAACCCAGAAGGAGCTCCGCCGGCACTACGGTTCGTTGCGTCATCCGCCCCGACCTCCTGGCTTTTCCGGCCCCCACCAACGACGGCTGATAGTCTCCCTCCCGCCACCCCCCTTCCTCCCCCCGGTTACCCCCGGATCCCGCAGCTATCACTCGTACCACTGGGGGGAGAAGGCGGGGGCCCGCGTGATCCTGTACCAGCGCACCAGCCTACGCCCCTAACGACCACAGGCACCCATGGTCACAGGGAATCCGCCGACTCTAACGCCCACAGATAACTGTGGCCCACCAGGGGGCGAGGCCGCCCACCCTTCGACCTGGGGACACTCAAACTATACTTAAAATTGGATGTTCCGAGGTGTAACCTATAATATTAATCTGTTATCACTTTCAAATGTTATCCTGCCTTTCCCTTCCCCCCCCCCCAACCCAACACAGCACCCATCCCCACTCACGATCCCCCCACCCACACCCCCCCGCCCCCATCCCATCCCCCCGCCCCCCCCCCCACCCCCCACACATATATACCCACCCCCAGCCCCTTCCTTACCCTCCCCCGCTACTAAGTAATCGCCCCCCCCCATAACCTAAGAATCAGTGGCGCAAAGGGACGAAATGACTCCCCACTGAATCGCTAAAATGTTTAAAACCTAGTAACACCACACTGCAAGACTGCACATTGATGTATATTGAAACCATGAAAAAGTGACTTTAGCCCCTCCCTCTCCCCCTCCAACCTCCCCCCTCCCCCCCTCTCATTTCCCCCTTCCCCCTACCCCCGACCACCCCCTTCACCCCCACCCCCACCCCCCTCCCCACCCCCCCACACTTCTTGTTAGCAATCCGCCACATAATCCCACAGATATGCTCATGCCGAATGGAAAGCATTCAGAAGGAGCAAGTGTGCAGAGAAGTTGAGCTATTCCCACAGCTGCTTAACACGTGTTCAAATATATAACATTGGACAGAGCGCTCACACTAAATGTGTAACAAAGCTTGAAATTCTTGCAAGGTTTGAAAATATGACTATGTCACCCGTTTACCTCTCCCTTCCCCTCCCCTCTCTCCCACTCCCCTCTCCCCACACCCTCCCCCCCCCCCCCCTGTCCCACCAGCCCCCTTCCCACACCACCCTCCCCCCCCTCCCTCCCTCTCATCCCTGTAGTATTACCTCGCCCACAATCTCATCTGTATACCACACTAATGGAAAAGCCTTCCGATGAAAATGATGTATAAGGAAGCTTGAACCTAGTCGTCCCTGTTCCAAACTTGACTAATATATCAAGAGTACGAACTCACATAATATGTATACACACAAAAGTTTGAAATTTGTTTGAAGTGTTTGCGATCAGCAATGCGATCCACCTGCCCTCCCTCCCCCCCCCCCACCCCAACTCGAACCCCCCCCCCCCCCCCCCACCCTTCCCCTTCACCTTTCACAGGCATGTTGAACGAAACCGATCTGTAATCCGATTTTCTTTTTAATACTATCCGGAAAAGGCACTCGGATGAAGCCAGTGCTCAGGGGAAGGCTGAGACACTTGCCCTGATTGCTAGTTCGGTTGACACATATCAATAGTGCAAAGCTATATGTGATATGTATGACAAGAGGGCGGAAATATTTGAAATGATGGAAATATGGCTATGGCCCCCTCTCCCCTCCCCATCCCCCACCCTTCACCCTTTCCCCTCCCTCACCCTCCAACTGCCCCTCTCCCTCCCCCACTCCCTCCCCTCTCCCCCTCCCTCTCATTTTCCCCCCCCTTTCCAACCTCCCCTTCCCACCCACCCAACCCCACCCACACCGATCCCCCCTTCCCACCCAACCGCCCCCCACCCTTCACCTCATCATCCCCCTGTTAACCACCATCACACCACTAATCCACCACCTATAGGCAATACTCATCGGGAAAAGCATTCAGAGGAGCGCATATACAAAAAGAAAGTATCGAAGTTTATTTTTCCCCTGGTTGCTAAACTGTTCACAATAATATTTACAATACCCAACCTCCAAACCGCACCCACGCATAAGCAAGCCGCCGCCTAAACTACCGACACCAAACCAACTTACGACGTACCCCCCGAGCAAAAACACCCCCGGTCCAAAACGTAGAACTCCATCAGGGGATGTAACGCATGTCTAAACGTGTCCGCCGCAGTGGTGTTGGGAGTCCCCGGGCCTCACGAGGCGAAAGGTGTGGCACGTGGGGGGTGCCTACGGGCACCGGAGCACGGGAGAGACGGGGCCCTCGCACACGAGGGCCGGCTCCTGTGACCGCGATCGGCGGGCTCTCCTGATAGGATCTAGAAGTGGGTGGATGCGGTAGACGGTCGCCGACGTAGTACCCGGCGGGTAGGGGAAATACGCGATCCGCCGACACAAGGGGGTTGGAGCGATTACTCATGAGCATGCACACCAGCGGCCTTTCGCTCGCGGGGACGGGCTTCCTGATCGAACATGACCAACCCGCGACCGCACGAGTATGAGGGACAAAGGGGCGTAACTCAAGCGCAGAGCTGCACACTATCTGAGGACAAAAAAGGTGTGAAATGTTTGAAGTTTTCGAAATACGACTGGGCCCCTTTAACCCCTCTGTCCCCCCCCCTCTCCCTCTCCCCATCCCGCCCCTCCCTCCACCCCCCCCGATTACATACCCTTCCCCACCCTCCCCTACCACCACCCGCCCCCTTCCAAACACCCCCCCCTCCTCACACCCTGTTGAGCATCCTGCCAAAATGCGCCACCCTAAACTATAACTAATGGGAAACCAGCTCAATAGCTGGTTACGAGAAGAAGTTTGAAGTTAATCACACAGGAAGCGGCCAAACTGTTTACAATACTAAACAGCGCAGAACCTACACCACTATAGTGTATAAACAAAAAGGTTTGAAATGTTGAAGTGAATATTAAGTTAAGACTGTGAACCCCCCCACCACCACCTTCCCCTCCCGCCCCCTACCTTAAACCCCCTCCCCTTCTCACCAGCACCACATGAACGAACCGGTCTATAATCCCATCTACAACGTTTGATTAGGCTGGGAAAAAGCACGCCAGACTAAGCTATGTACACCAAGAAAAAAAAGCCGAGTACAAGAGGCACAAAAACCGAAAACACCCACCCTGGGTGGCTACACAGTTTAACCACAAAACAAGTAAGGGGCTCAACCACAAATATGAGGTGCTAAACAGCTGAAATATGTTTAAAAGGGTCAATACAAATCTTGAGAAATGTATGTACAAATGAGCACCACTCCCCCGTCCACCCCCTCCATCATCAACCCCTCTCTCCCCATTTTCCACCACAACCACAGCCTTAGTCCACCGCACCCGCGCCATCCCGGAAATCCAATACTCCTCGCCCACCCCCCGCCGCCCTCTCAAAACCTCCTACTCCCCCCCCCTCCCTCACCCAACCCCTCCACCCCCCCCTCAACCCATCCTCCCCCCTCCCAACCCCTACCACCAACTCCCCCCAACCGAGGGGGGAAAGGGCCTCACCCACCGAGCAAAACGCCGTCCCGCCCTCTTTTCCTCGCGCACCCCCACTACCGAAGCGCTTGAGGCCATCAGTTACATCTGTAACATCGTACAAAGGGAAACAAGACCTTAGCTAAGATTAATCTGCTTAAGCAAAAAACTAGTTGAAACTTCCTCAGCCATCAAAAAACTAACCTGAAACATTTTCCAAGGTACAAAAGCCTCCCAGTTTATAATCACAGATCTAAACACGTGGACTCGGACGACCGCCCTCCCTCTCCCCCCCCCACTCCCCACCCCCACCCCCCCCCATGTCTTTGACATAAGAGTCCTGCTAAAGAAAGTAACGGTACTACAACGAGAAAAAAGGAACTAGGGTTACAGTAATTTAATAGAGGGTCTTGAACCCCTCTGACGTCCAACGGCTGACGAGCCCGAACTCTTTATTTAGCCCAACTGCCGGTCGCAATCTTAGGACTGGCAATAATTGTGTCAAGGGTCAATAGTAGACCTCATTACTATCTCTCTCTATCTGCTGACCCTGTCCCAGCAATCTTTGTCCCACCCTCCTCTACCGCCCGCGCAACCCCACCCACCCCCCCCACCGCCCCAGCCCCCCCCCCTCAGCTCAAAATATCTATCCTAAACAAAAAAGCACCCAACTTCTATTGTTACAGAATATAATCGGCTCGGACCTACTGGATCACGACATCCCAATTGGGAAGGTTGAGCCTTACGGTAATTACCTAAAAAGGCACCCCATGCGTCTGCCAACCACCATTAAATTAACCTCACTCAACGTAAAAGGCCTCCAAAAACAGAAAAGGAAAGACTAGCACTCCAGATATGAAAAGGTCAGGAGGGAGAACATTGTAAGAAATCCATTTACAATAATTATATTGTAATGAATGAATCTGTTTATCAAAGGCAAATGTTAAAGATAACAGTAATAATAGTCCTGGACTTTCCTTCATATCTATATATTACTGATCATGTTCGTCAATATTGTTACATATGCATTATTCTAAGTGAAAGGTCAGATCTAATTCTGACAGCACAGAATGTACCCTAAAGGTCAATTCCGTCGCTCAAGTTGTTGAACAGCTGCAAGTCCTTAACTGGGAAAAAATGCTGCCATCAGACTTTTCAATTCGTAAGTAACTATTGAGAAAACTAACTTATACTGTTCAAAGATTCATACAGTCGATCAGTAATGTGCTAAATGCCGTGTTGGATATACCATCTCTCAAAGTTAAAATGGCTGACTGGTTTGGGTCTTTATGGATACATACAGCATGACTCTTTAGTGAGTCTTTCAGGAAAGGAAGGATAGCGATGAGGAGAATAATAGGCCAGAGGAAGAAAGACCAGGCAGATATGATGATATCATGAAGAGAGAAAGAAATGTTAATACCTGGAGATATTAACAGAAAGAAGGTTTACTATGTGTCAACTATCTCTAGAAATATCAATCTAATTTGAAACTTCAAATACTCGTCTTATCTTACTTTTGTATGTAGGAATTATTTTCAAATAAACGTTTTGTTTTTGTGTGTCAAACGACAAGAATGCTTGAATTCTGTTAGACTGATGTAAATCTACAGAAAAAGCGACTTAACGACATTTAACATTGCGGCGAGCCAGCCTTCATTCAGTTTTTTCGTCACATTGTGATTAGAGGGGGGTGTGTGTCGATACATCCGGGATCCAAGATTTGAGAAACAATTGAAAACGAACCAAGGAAAAAGAAGGTCAATTTTTGGTAGATTTGACTACAGTTGATTAACGATCAGAGACAGAGAACCAACGTTTCACGAATCTCCTAGAGAGACGCCTCGGCTCTTGGGGGTTGCCTTTGATTCTGGTCAATGTTTCCCAAGGAAGAAGGTACAATTTGCGGGACCGTGCACAGAGCATTGTCGGAGCATTTGTATGCGCTGAATGGAAAGCGTGGAATTTCTTCTCAAAAACGTGGCCGACGTTTTGTGGGGAACAATTCGAGTTTTTTGCACACAAGTTTTCCGGTGTGAAAGAAACATATACAACACACGTAAGTAGGAATTTATAATAATTCATATGCAACTGACAGTAATGAGGGTTAAATGTGTTACCTCACCCTACATCTACTGACACTGAATGTATGGAATTCTCCTGTGGAATCAGTGCAATAGACAAAATGGAGAAGATAGATAAAAATACTAACTATGCATAAAGATAGAAAAATTAGAAATGTCATGAAATGATCAAAGTGTTTAATTTGCATGGTTTTTCAATGATGAGAATTCGCATAAAATTGAAGTTGTAAAAACTGATCAATGTTCAAAGTTGTAACATTTTACTAAACGCATACATGAGTTAGAAAAAAGTTGAAACTCCAATATCAAATTTGCATGCGTTGCTCGTGTAAAGACAAAAAGAACAAAATACTCAAGGGCGTCTTTATTCTAGTTTCCTAGTGCATAACGTAGATATGACTGACATAAGCAGCACAGACACTGACAAGAAAAAAGTTCCATGACAAAGCAGCTACACTGAATTTAAAGATCATCACTCATGATCATTTATGAGGTATTAAAAGATATACCTGATTATAAACATCACCTGATGCATTCATAATGCAGACATTTTTGAATCTTATACGATCGATTTCATTTTGACCTGAGGAACAAAGAAATAAAGATTTACAAACTTTGGTTACCCAACATCACATAGAGTCGAGGTTAAAAATCCTGTTAGCATGCCGCTCAAGAGGATGAGAATGTGATTTATACAATGGTCCTTGCATTGACAGGCTTAATCCAAATTAATTTACATTTCAACCGACATGCATTACACCAGTTGATATTTTGGTCTTAAATCCTTAAAAAACCCCCAAAATTACAAGGATACTTTTGATTTATGTTAATTCCAGACGCAACCAAATTGATCTACGTTTTCTCTGATCAAGATTCTGAAGAAAAATGATTAGAGCATTTGTAAAAAAAATTACATTTTTAGATCGTAACATTAGCAATTGCTTCTGAGAAAATCATTAGAAGTGTTGCTGCTCTTTTTATTGAAATATATGTCAGACTCAGCTTTTGCACAAGATATCCCAGACTTAATCTCAGAAGTTGTGTTATGATAGAAATGCCTTTTTATGACACTCAGCAGGGGTAAAAGCTCTTGACATTCAGAGGTGACAGGATGACACTGCAGAAAACAGACAACCTTTTGCGACTGCAAATATTTAAAATGTTTTCCATTGCGAGAAAGAGGTCGCATTATAGAAGAAACTGTGACCAACTCTTAGATCTACAAAAAAAGTTTGCAGAAAGAGAATGTATTAGTGTTCGCACACAGACACTACTGATCTCACACACAAACAGGTTTGTAACATAACTCACATAGACGAAAGAATTATTTCATCCCGACTAGATTACGGATACCCACGTCACTCCTGAAGGATTAACTCCAGTACCTTTGGATAAAGAAGGACCCTTAGGGGGTGTTGATTCATAAACAATATTTTATAGATACCACAAGGCACAGTTAAGTTAACAAAAGAAAAGTTACCCACATGTTGTCAGGAACACCTCTTTGTAATATTGTGGATTTAGGCAATAGGCAATTTGGAAAGATTCGAAAGGCAGAAAGCCTGTGTTAATTAATCCTTCTGAATATGGTAACGACGAGAAGTGTTTGTCCAATTGAATGGTCACAATGAGTTTCAATTACCTGAACCTTCAGTGATAATTTTTGTCTCAAAGCAGATTGTGCAAATTTTTCCAAAATTGTGGGCACAGGAAAAAAATGATTGTGGCAGATTTCAAGATAGGATGGTATATATGAAGGGACAGGATGTCCATCTCAATGTCATACAGATTGCCAGAAGAAGACAATGGTGTTCAGTTGGCAGATATCATTCCAACACTTAAGAAAGATTTTCTCAACTAACAAAAAAACAGGACAGGATTTTCTCACTGAAAGGAAATGCAACAGTTATTCCTTGGCTAAGGAAGAGTTTTTAATAGAACAAATGTAGTGCTTACAGAGACTAGTGTCACAGTGACAGTCAGACACAAAGATACGCAGCTCCTTTCCTTTACAGAGAAACAGCAAAGGATACGTCCACTTGCTATTTCCCGTGGTTGATTTAAGGCCTTCTTGTTCCTCCTCGAGAAAAGGCCATAATCATGACCACATATGGGGAACTGTGCGTTCATAGTCCCCAAACACCTAAAGGTATTTAGACTTGTTACAATCATGAAAGTTTGGGTCACGTAGGACAAAAGAACACTTTGGAAGTTTAAAAAAGAAATCCTAGGCCCAAAAGACAAAAACCAGAAACCACCTTTCCAATGTATTGCACCAGCAGATGGCCCAGGGTCCCACATTGCAATTGATCAAATGGTTTCCTTACCCTCAGGGAAGAAGGGTTAAAACATGTTTGGATTACGAGAGCTGTCTTTTCAAAATGGGTAGAGCATCTGGTCAAGCAAAATGACTGCAATGATACACAGCAACGAGTTTTATATGGAACATGTTTTTTCCAGATGGGTTTTCCTCCATGTCTTCTTGAGTCAGATAGGGTTCTCATTTCACAAGGTTTATGTATGAAAGTTTACATGTGAAATTTTATGGATTAAATAAAGATTTAAAGTCACATCCATAATCAGTTGGTAGAATGGATTTAAAATTTAGGAATTCACATAGGTCTTCTGTATTTCCAAATTTTAAAAAAGGGGGGGAATAGTTGACAATTATGATCATTTTTTTAGGGAAAAAAAAAGGTCTTTGGTAAACCAATTGAGAAGGATCTAATGATAATACATTACATTATATGTAACATATGATAAGAGTTATGTTTTGTGATTTATGTACGAATATGTCGATTTGTAATGTATGGGTCCAACGACTAAAGGTTAAATATATTTACCAATATAATGATACTGACTATATTTTTTACAGGTCATATATGTAATTGTGTGATGAATAAAGATACGATTGGTGATTCGTCGAGCCAAGAAGAATGAAGGAAACTCACAAGAGTCATCACCGATAGGACTGAATATTTTTTTCATTTTTTAGGAAAAAGAACAAAATAACTATTTGTAATTATATTTATTACTACCTGGGACTATTGAAAGAAATAATCAATCACTGAAAAGTACAACGGGGAATTACATCTCTAGGAGTACAACAAAGTTTGCTAGAAGATTGTTATTGGTTCAAATTATACAGATTTATGGGTGCGATGTACAGTATGTACAAGTATTATATTTTTTTCTTTAAAAGTCCATATTGGGAAAAGAAAGAGTTTTATTTTATTTTCCTATAACAGTACTAGAAATAGTGGTAATATATTCATTTATTATTTTATAGTCTCTCCAATATCCAGATTTTATATTTTTATACACAATTATAGCAAGACTTAACGGATGATTTTTTACGCTTGTTTAAATTTTTATTCTAAATATCTTTTTTTACTACACCCAGATCAAGATTATTTATCATTCATGTCTTACGTTTTTGTATTGAAACAGTAAAACCTTTAAAAACTTTAAGAGATTAAATTGTATTGTAGGAAACCAGAAGGAATATATTAACACCTTCTTGAGAGATGTAAATATGGTTTCCATTACAATTTAATATAGCTCAAATAAAAGAGTTTGAGTTCTCTTAGGGAGAAATGGCTGAAGAATTTAAAAAGATGAAGGTTTACTTCACATGTTACAAAAACAATTAAAAGCAGAAATTGTTTTTCAACATGAAGAAGGTAACTAAAAGAGATAGACACGATGGGTAATTAAAGGCTTGATGGGCAAAAGTTTTTAAAGAAATCGTGATAATGTATCAGTAATTGGGAAATAAGTGTTTCATTTATCTTCATCATTGTACATTGTTTTATGATGTATTGTTTTTTTCAACTCTTGGTAATATGTATTGTGAAGGCAGAGTAATTCAGAGGTATGCTTGTATTCTGACATTCTGTTTGATAAGTTTGAATTGAATGTGATATGGTTGTTTGAAAGATTATAGTGATTCTATACAATCTAATTTAGGGGGGCTGTAAGAAATCCAAGTTAGCAATAATATTGTAATGTGAATCTGTTATCAAAGGCAGAATGTTAAAGTATACAGTATAATAGTCCTGGACTTTCCTTCATATTATACTATCATATATATCTATTGTATGCTTCAGTTATTGTTACATTGCAGTATTCTAAGTGAAAGCGTCGATCTATTCTGACAGACAGAATGACCCTAAAGGTCAATTTCGTGGCCTCAAGTTTGTTGAACAGCTGCAAGTCCTAACTGGGAAAAATGCTGCCATAAACTTTTCAATCTTAAGTTTGAAACTACTTTATTGTTCAGAAGTAGTTCATAAGTATGACATCAGTAATGTAGCTATGCCATGTTAGGTATCTCCATCTTCAAGGTTAAAATGCTGACTGGGTGGGTCTTTATGGATAAATCAGCAGTGAGCTTAGTGAGTTTAGGAAGGAAGGAAGGAGAGGAGAGATAGGCCAGAGGAAGAAAGACCAGGCCAGAGTGATATATCATGAAAGGAGAAAGAAATGTTAATACCTGGAGAGTTAACAGAAAGAAGGTTCTAGTGCAAACTATTCTTAAGAATATCAATCTATTTGAAACTTCATCGTCATTCTTTCCTATTTTTTGTATGTAAGTAATTATTTTCAATCAAAATAACGTTTTGTTTTTTGTGTTGCAAACCGACAAGAATGCTATTCTGTTATACTGATGTATCTAACAGAAAAGACAAAGCGACTTAAGGACATTTAACAGACATTTATTCCTACAGGAACCCACTTCACATCCCAAGACCCCCCCAAATTTTTCTCAAAAGTGTTCCAATGTGTTTTTTCGCATCCTTTAGTAGTAAAAAAGGGAGTGGCTTCCTAATCAGACATGGCACCCCATTCAATCATATCAAAACAACAGCGGACCCAGAGGTAGATTTCTAGTGGTATATGGCTCCCTAGCGGCTCAGCAATCGCTCTGATCATGTATAATGACCCCCCAAACGAGAACCAAACAGCATTCTTAAAAATGTTCTCGAGGGCGTTGACCCCTGGATATCTGTCATCGATGATAGTGGGAGGAGACCTAAACATGGTCTTAAACCCTACCGAGGACAGATCAACCACAATGGGACCCCCCCATACAACCCCCTCCCAGATCATAGGGAAAAGGTTCAGGGGAATTCTGAGCGAGTTTTCACTGGTGGACGTGTGGAGAACCCAGCATCAGGGCCAGAGAGACTACACTTTTTACTCAGCACCTCACCAGACCTACTCTCGAATAGACCACTTCCTGGCCACCAAAAATGTGTTGGCGGCAACTACCAGCTCTGATATAGGACCAATCACATGGTCTGATCACGCCCCGATCACCTTAACCTTGTCAACCCCTTTTGAAAAAACAATAAATTACTCATGGAGGCTAAATGACTCATTACTCAACCATCCTGAGATAGAAAGGGAGATCAGATCCGCTATTCGAGACTACTTTCTTTTTAACTCAGGATCCGTTTCCTCACCAGCAATCCTGTGGGAAGCCCATAAGGCAACCATCAGAGGGAAAATCATTTCCATCGCGTCCCACAGGAAAAAAGCCAGCCAAAAACTAATAAAGGAGCTTACAGATAATATCAAAACAATAGAGCAAACCCATAAAGCTAACCCCTCAAAAAAAATATATAAAACATTGACAACAGCCAGAGCAAAACTTAGACAAATCCAGCTGGAGGATGTTGAAAAGGCCCTCAAATGGACCAACCAACAATATTATGACAAAGGTAACAAGGCAGACAGACTCTTGGCCACTAAATTAAGAGGGGTACATAAAAGGTCCCAAATTACGGCGATCAAGAGCAGGTCTGGTGAGATACAACATAGTGACAGCAAAATAGCAGCCGAATTTACAAAATTCTACACCGAACTCTACAACTTAAAATCTAAAAATGGCCGTCCTGAACCGATAGCATCCGAACTAATAACGCAATATTTAGACAAATGTCAACTCCCCACATTAACGGAGGAGGAAAACACAGTCCTCAATGCTGAGATTTCAAAAGAGGAACTGGAAGAGGCGGTCAAATCACTAAAAGTCTCCTGGCCCTGACGGTTTCACCAATGTCTACTACAAGAGATTCTTGCCAGCACTATCCACGCATCTCTTAAAAATATTTAACGACTTTATGGAAGGAAACCAAATCCCCCCATCACTGTCCCTAGCCACCCTGGCCATAATACATAAAGAAGGCAGGGACCCGATGCAATGTGGAAGCTATCGTCCAATCTCCCTTCTCAACTGTGATCTGAAATTATATAGCAAAATACTTGCAAATAGATTAAACCCCATCTTACTGAGACTAATAAATAATGACCAAATAGGATTTGTCGCGGGCAGGCAGGCCTCAGACAACACTTGGAAGATAATAGATATTATTGAGCATGTCCACCTTACCGGGACCAAAGCATTACTTCTGTGTCTAGACGCAGAGAAGGCATTCGATAGAATAGATTGGCTATTCATGGACCATGCTATGCGCAAATTTGGCTTTAAAGACGCATACCTAGAAGGGGTCCGCAGATTATACCAAAACCCGTCAGCAACAGTAAAATTGCCAGGGGGCAGTAACCAGAGATTCGAGATCACGAATGGAACTCGACAGGGATGCCCCCTATCCCCTCTCCTCTTTGCACTAACCATAGAACCCTTAGCATCAGCAATAAGAGCCAATAGAGACATCAAAGGAATAGAAATTGGACACAGGCAGCACAAAATATCACTATTCGCAGATGATGTCATCCTAACCCTTACACAGCCCCAAACCTCCCTACCCAACCTCCAAAAAGAACTTCAAGATTTTGGAGTTATATCGGGGTATAAAATTAACAACGACAAATCGTAAGCCCTAAATTTAAGCCTGCCAGAGCCAGAGGTGAAACTCCTCAAACTAAACTTTATTATCGATGGAGCTCCTCGAGTATCAAATATTTGGGAGTTAAGATAGCGAGGACCTACCAATCCCTATATCAAAAAAATTACCCGGCCCTGTTCCGGAAAATCAAACAGGATCTAGATAAATGGGGAGGATATCAGATATCATGGATCGGGAGGATGATCTCGGTCAAAATGAACATACTCCCTAGATTATTATATTACTTCCATACTCTTCCGGTCCACATCCCTGGCTCAGAATTAAAGAACATTCAAAAACTAATCTTCCACTTTATTTGGCAGGGTAAAAAAAACAGAATTACCAGGACAGCTCTCTTGGCCTCAAGGGGGAGAGGAGGACTTGGCGTCCCAGATATCACAAGATACTACCAAGCCGCCCAATTGCGACATGTAGTAGTCTGGAACGCTAACCCAAACCAATACTGCTGGCTAGATATAGAAATGTACTATGCCGGGACGCCTTCACTGCCAGCTTGCCTTTGGTCCCTGAGCAGGGAAGACATGCAGAGTAGCAAATTTAAATTAGGCCCGATGAGACACACATGGGAGACCTGGACGAAATGCAAATTTAAATTTAAGCTCACAACACCTCATTCCCAACTTACTGTACACCAATTCATAAAAATCCGAAATTCCCCCCTGGCTGTGAGCCCAGACAATTGGATCAATTCAAAGCAAATAAAATTAGAGCGGTTGCCGACCTCTTGAGTTTTGGGGAGTTCCTGAGTTATCAAAATTTACAAACCAAATATGAAATAGTAGGGCTGAATGTCTTCAAGTACCTACAAATTCGGCACTTTGCTCAAACACTATCCCCAACATTGGAATTTCCCCCTCTCACTGGTTTCGATCGGATCTGTAGAGAAACAGGCCACCAGAAAGGTCTCATAACACAAATTTACGCAGAATTGGAGAGGGCAGTAGAAGCCCCCACACATGACTATATGCTGCATTGGGCAGCAGAATTGGATATAGTTATAGACCGAGAGGACTGGGAAAGTATCTGGGAAACAGCTGCAGGAACTTCCATATGTACCACAATCAAAGAAAATATATATAAAATATTGTTTCGCTGGTATCTTACCCCAGTTAGAATAAATCAAATCTACCCCCAGGCGTCCGATCTATGCTGGAGAGGCTGCGGTCAAAAGGGGGACATGGCCCATATTTGGTGGACATGTCCGGAAATTCAGAAATACTGGGTAACTATACAAAAATGAATTGAAGAGGTCACAGACCTCAAAATCCCTATTGATCCGTTGACCTACCTGCTGGCCAGGCCCTTAGAAAACTTGGACTGACCAACAGGTAAATTAATCTCCTTCATTCTTACAGCGGCTAGATGTGCGGTGGCGGCTGCCTAGAAGAAGGTGTCTCCCCCCTTAAAACAAACGGTAAAAAATAGGGTGCAAGAGGTGATGAATATGGAGAAATTGTCAGCTTTTCTGAAAAGATCTACTGACTCCTTTAATAAGACATGGGACCCATGGCTGACCCAAATGGCACCCCTACGTCATTAAACCACATAAGAGAAGAAAAAGAAGAAAAATAGCTCAGAGGCTTTAGCGACAGAGACTGAGGACACGGGAAGCAACGGGCCTTCCCCCGCACCCCCCCGCCCCCCCCCCCCCCCCCCCTCCTCTCCTCCCCACCCGCCCTCTTCTCTCTCTCCCCCTTTTTTCTGTTTCAACACTTGCGTTCTCTGCGTAGCCCCTGGAGGGTCAGGGGAGCGTTGAGTCTTTCCCTTTCCTTCTGGTTTCTTTTACTGATAAAAAAGGAGGAAAATCTGTATTAGGCTGTATTAATGTTTATGACTTGAACACTGTGAAATGTTTAAATGCCTAATAATTTTTTTTTTGGAAAAAAACAAAAAAAACAAATGGCTGTCCAGCGTAGCATAATCACACAAAAATAAGTAACGTATCAAAACTCAATGGGCTAATAATATATAATTATATATACAAATATCTTAATAAATATAAAAATATTTCCCATTCTTTACAACGCGGCCTATGCACCTCTCCCTGCAAACTGCTCTTTCTTCTGCTGCTCCAAGGCAGAATAACCCAGTAATCCATTCCTTCCTAAAATATCCAGTCTGATCCCCAAGGAATAAATGTATCTGCTATCATAGTCTTCAGGGGAATTACTGTACGGAACATTTTCCTTTGCTGGTGCCGTCAGTACGGCCCATGCCACCGTATACTGTTCATAACTATGTTTTTCTAAGGGAGCTTTGTATATTTTGGGTATATTTATAAGGATGTCAAAAGCTGACCCAGTGGAGAGAAGAGAATACTATGGTCTAACACTCACTGTTTATAGAAAGTTTAATGGGTTGGTTTCCTCTGTCCTTTGGATTTGCCGCTTGGCAGTAATAAGTTCCTTCATCAGTGAAGTCTACGTCTTTCAACCTCAGGTTCAGTTTCCCTCTGGACAGGTCTCTGACCATCTCAGTGCGTCCCCTGTACGATGGATCCTGATCCTCACTGTGGTCCTGTCCCTCTCGGAAGCTGTGAACCGCTAGGCCTCTTTCATTCAGGTTCTCTTTCTTCTCCCACGTGACGTACAACTCCTCCGGCCCAGAGACAAAGGGGAATGTGCACGGGAGCTCAGCAGTGCCATACAGATGGGTGGTCACTTCCACGGTGGAGGCTGTATATGGTACATACAGATATTATTCAGCAACATGACAAACCTCTACTAATGACATTACCCCAAACAATCACCACCGTAACCATGACTTATTGGCCCAGTTATAGGGCAGCTGTTAGTCTAGATACCTAAATAGTAGGTCAGAGCTCAAATAAATGGCTTGGTAAGTTGAACAAAAACAGCCATAATTCATGCAAAGCAGCTTGAAACTCCAAGTCCTACATATTTTATATTATACGTTTACCGCCCTTAAAACAGAACACCTTAGCACGTGTTTATGAAACCACATACCATTTCCTTGCTTAAACCAACGAGCAATATGAATAATTTGTGCCTGTGACCGGGGAAGACGCAATGACCCATAAGTATATAGACTGACACTGTCTGAGACAGTTGTGGGTATCCCGCTGCAGAGCTAATTTCTCAGCTCCAGATGCACTGTGTTATTTAATCAGGCTGATAACCCTATATCAGGACTGAGGCAGGGAGCTCAGGCAGGCTGCAGGAGAAGGGATAACACTATATCAGGACTGAGGCAGGGAGCTCAGGCAGGCTGCAGGAGAAGGGGATAACGAACTATATCAGGACTGAGGCAGGGAGCTCAGGCAGGCTGCAGGAGAGGGGTAAACATATATCAGGACTGAGACAGGGAGCTCATCAAGGCTGCAGGAGAAGGGATAACTTATCAGGACTGAAGCAGGGAGCTCAGGCAGGTTGCAGGAGAAGGGTTACTATATCAGGACTGAGACAGGAGCTCAGGCAGGCCTGCAGGAGAAGGATAACTATATAAGGACAAGCAGGGAGCCTCAGGCGAGGCTGCAGAGAAGGATAAACCCTATATCAGACCTGAGGCAGGGAGCTCAGGCAGGCTGCAGGAGAAGGGGTAACTATATCAGTACGAGACAGGAGTCAGGCAGGCCCCCTGCAGGAGAAGGATAACTATATCAGGACAGAGGCAGGGAGCTCAGGCAGGCTGCAGGAAATGGATAACCTATATCAGGACTGAGGCAGGGAGCTCAGGCAGCTGCAGAGATAAGGCTACTATATCTGGGCTGAGTGCAGGGAGCTCAGGCAGGCTGCAGGAGAAGGGATAACTATATCAGGACTGAGGCAGTGAAGCTCAGGCAGGCTGCAGGAGAAGGGATAACTCACCAGGACTGAGGCAGGGAGCTCAGGCAGGCTGCAGAGAAGGGATAACTATATCAGGACTGAGGCAGGAGCTCATGCAGGCTGCAGGAGAAGGGTATCTATACCGGAGAGGCAGGGAGCTCGCAGGCTGCAGGAGAAGGGATAACTATATCAGGACTGAGGCAGGGAGCTCAGGCAGGCTGCAAGAGAAGGATAGCTATTATCGGACTCAGGCAGGGAGCTCTCAGCAGGCTGCAGGAGAAGGGATAGCTTATATCAGACTGAGGCAAGAAGCTCAGCATGCTGCAGGAGAAGAGATAAACTAGATCATGGACTGAATCGGGAGTTCAGCAGCTGCAGGAGAAGGGATGCTATATCAGACTGAGCAGGGAGCTGCAGGGCAGGCTGCAGGAGAAGGATAACCTATATCAGGACTGAGGCAGGGAGCTCAGGCAGGCTGCAGGAGAAGGAGAACACTATATCACTGACTGACTAGGCAGGGAGCTCATGCAGGCTGCCAGGAGAAGGGATAACTATCGGACTGAGGCAGGGAGCTCAGGCAGGCTGGCAAGATAAGGGATAACACTAATATCAGAACTGAGGAAGAGCTCAGGCGGCTGCAGGAAGGATAACCCATACCGGCTGAGGCAGGAGCTCGGCAGCTTCAGGAAAGGGGTTATATACAGGGCGAGTCAGGGAGTCTCAGGCAGGCTGCAGGCGAAGGAGATACTATATCAGGGCTTGAGGCAGGGAGCTCGGCAGCTGCAGGAGAAGGGATAGCTATATCAGGGCTGAGGCAGGGAGCTCAGCAGCTGCAGGAGAAGGGATAGTATTATCATGGACTGAGGCAGGTTCAGGCAGGCGGCTGGAGAGGGATAACACTATATCAGGACTGAGGCAGGGAGCTCAGCAGGCTGTCAGGAGAGGGATAACCTATATCAGGACTGAGGGGCAGGGAGCTCATGCAGGCTGCAGAGAAGGGATAACACTATATCAGGCTAGGCAGGGAGTCGCAGGCAGGCTGCAGGAAAGGTATAACACTATATCAGGACTGAGCAAGGAGTCTCAGGCAGCTGCAGAGAAGGGATAACCCTATATCAGGACTGAGGCAGGGAGCTCAGGGCAGCTGCAGGAGAAGGTAACTATATCAGGGCTGAGGCAGGGAGCTCAGGCAGTGCTGCAATCGAGAAGGGATAGCTATATCAGGGCTGATGCAGGAACTCAGGCAGGCTGCGAGAAGGGATACTATATCATGGCTGAGGCAGGGAGCTCAGGCAGGCTCAGTGGGCTCATAGCTGCAGGAGAAGGGATAACCTATATCAGGACACGAGGTAGGTGGGACAGGAAGAAATTCGGTTAACAAGAGAGGATGTTAGGTAGACAGGAGAGAGTGGTGAAGGAAAAAGGAAATGGATGGGTAGGGTAACATTGGTAGATGTTCATTCTCGTTCATCTCAGGCAGGCTCAGGAAGAAGGATAACACTATAATCAGACTGAGGCAGGAGGGAGCTCAGAGCAGGCTGCGGAGAAGGGATAACTATATCAGTGCTGAGGCAGGGAGCTCAGGCAGCTGCAGGAGAAGGGATAACATATATCAGGACTGAGGCAGGGAGCTCAGCCGTGCTGCAGGAGAAGGTGATAATACTTATATCAGGGCTGATGCGGGAACTCGCGGCAGCTGCAGGAGAAGGGATACCTATATTCAGGACTGAGGCAGGAGCTCAGGCAGCTGCAGAGAAGGGGATACCTATATCAGGACTGAGGCAGGGAGCTCAGACAGGCCTGGCTGCAGAGAAGGGATAACACTATATCAGGACTGAGGCGGGGCTCAGGCAGCTGCGAGAAGGGTAACCTATATCAGGCGAGGCAGGGAGCTCAGGCAGGCCGCAGAGAGATAGTAATATCAGGACTGAGGCAGGGAGCTCAGGCAGGCTGCAGGAGAAGGATAACTATATCAGGACTGGAGGCAGGTAGCTCAGCAGGCTGCAGGAGAAGGGAGTACACTATATCAGGGCTGAGGCAGGAGCTCAGGCATGGCTGCAGAGAAGGGTACCAACTATAAATCTGGGCTGAGGCAGGAGCTCAGGCAGGCTGCAGAGAAGGGATACTATATCAGGACTGAGGCAGAGCTCAGGCGCTGCAGGAGAGGGATACCTATATCGGACTGAGGCAGGGAGCTCAGGCAGGCTGCAGAGAAGGGATACACTAATCAGGGACTGAGGCAGGGCTCAGCAGGCTGCAGGAGAAGGGATACTATATCAGGCTGAGGCAGGAGCTCAGGCAGGCTGCAGGAGAAGGTGACCTATATCAGGACTGAGGCAGGGAGCTCAGGCAGGCTGCAGAGAAGGGATACCTATATCAGACTGAGGCAGGGAGCTCAGCAGGCTGCAGGAGAAGGGATAAACTATATCAGGGCTGAGGCAGGGAGCTCAGGCAGGCTGCAGGAGAAGGGATACCTATATTCAGTTGAGGGCAGGGAGCTCAGGCAGGCTGCAGAGAAGGGATACCTATATCAGGACTGAGGCATGGAGTTCGGCAGGCTGCAGGAGAAGGATAACCTATATCAGGACTGAGGCAGGGAGCTCAGGCAGGCTGCGGAGAGGATACTTATCAGGCTGAGGCAGGGAGCTCAGGCAGGCTGCAGGAGAAGGGGATAACTATATCAGGGCTGAGGCAGGAGCTCAGGCAGGCGCAGGAGAAGGGATAGCTATATCAGGTGAGGCAGGGAGCTCAGGCAGCTGCAGGAGAGGATACCTATATCAGGACTGAGGCAGGACTCAGCGCTGCAGGAGAAGGGATACCATATATAGATCTGACTGAGGCAGGGAGCTCAGGCAGGCTGCAGGAGAAGGATACCTATATCAGGACTGAGGCAGGGAGCTCAGCAGGCTGCAGGAGAGGGATACCTATATCAGGCTGAGGCAGGGATCTCAGGCAGGCTGCAGGAAATGGGATCACTATATCAGGGCTGAGGCAAGGACTCAGGCAGGCTCAGGAGAAGGATACTAATCAGGGTTGAGGCAAGAGCCGCAGGCTGCAGGAGAGGAAATAACTATATCAGGGCTGAGGCAGGAGCTCAGGCAGGCTGCAGAGAAGGGATCTATATCGATCATGACGAGGCAGGGAGCTCAGGCAGGCTTGCAGGAGAAGGGATACACTATATCAGACTGAGCAAGGAGCTCACATGCGCCAGTACCAGGGATGAAGGTACACTGATCTCAGACTGCAGAGCCGCAGGTGCGGAAGGGAATCTATATCAGATGGCTGAGATGCAGGGGAGCTCAGAGTGCGTAAGGGATCCTAAAACTAGGATGAGGACTAGGGTGAAGTAGAGGGAACTATATCAGACCTGAGGCAGAGCTCAGAGCAGCTGCAGGAGAAGGAGTAACTATATCAGGCTAAGGGAGCTAGGCATGGCTGCAAAAGGGATAACATATATCAGGGTGAGCAGGGAGCTCAGAGGCTGCGGAGAAGGGATAGCTATATCAGGGCTGAGGCAGGGAGCTCAGCAGGCTGCAGATAAGGGTAACGCTATATCAGCACTGAGTCAGGGAGCTCAGGGCAGGCTGGCAGGAAAGGGAATACACACTATATCTGACTGGGCCGGAGCCAGGCGGCTGCAGGAATAAGGGATCCTGTATCATACGAGGCAGGGAGCTCAGCAGGCTCGGAGAGGGAAACTATATATGCAGGGCTGAGCAGGGGAGCTCAGGCAGCTGCAGGAAAGGGATAGCTTATATCAGTGGCGGAGGCAGGATCTCAGGCAGGCTGCAGGAGAAGGGATAGCTATATCAGGGCTGAGGCAAGGAGCTCAGGCAGGCTGCAGGAGAAGGGATAGCTATATCAGGGTTGAGGCAAGGAGCTCAGGCAGGCTGCAGGAGAAGGGATAACACTATATCAGGGCTGAGGCAGGGAGCTCAGGCAGGCTGCAGGAGAAGGGATAGCTATATCAGGACTGAGGCAGGGAGCTCAGGCAGGCTGCAGGAGAAGGGATAGCTATATCAGGCCTGACGCGTTTTGCTGGCTAGCGGCTCCGTCTGGGGTATTATCCTTTTGTTTTTGTTATATGTGGCAAAGTAGCTACATTATAAACTCACTCTCAGTCCTTGTAGCATTTGTAATTCACACTTGTGTTAAACTGCAGATAACTTTCTAATTTGAAGCTCTGTTATAATTAGGTCATTACTAGTGAATATTTATTAAAAGTTACGTTTGAATATTTTTCTTGAAGCACTTTAAGGTTAATGTTTTACATAGTTACATAGTTGCCCCACACCTCTGGAATGCCCTTCCCTTCAATACCCGACTAGCACCCTCTCTATCCACCTTTAAGACCCACCTTAAGACACACTTGCTTAAAGAAGCATATGAATAGCACTGTGGATATTCTGAACACATGGCACATAAAGCTTGGCCCCCTGCAGATGCACTTACCAGAACTCCCTCCTACTGTCTCTGTACGTTCTACCTACCTACCAATTAGATTGTAAGCTCCTCGGGGCAGGAACTCCTCTTCCTTAATGTTACTCTTATGTCTGAAGCACTTATTCCCATTACCTGTTATTTATATCATCTGTTATTTATTTGATTACCACGTGTATTACTACTGTGAAGCGCTATGTACAATTAATGGCGCTATATAAATAAAGACATACAATACAATACATACATAGTGACACATTTACATAGTAGATGAGGTTGAAAAAAGACATGCGTCATCAAGTTAAACCTATGCTAAATTTAGACGACAGATACTGCATCCTATATCCGTACTTACAGTATATTGATCCAGAGGAAGCCAAACAAAAAACCCAGTGACATTCATCAAAATAAAAATAAATTCTTTCCGACTCCAAGAATTGGCAATCAGATTACTCCCGGGATCAGCATCCTTCCCATGTATACTTATTGGTAATCCCTGTATACCTTCATTTCTAAAAACTAGTCCAACCTTTTTTTTAAATATATCAGATTATTTACATTGGAAAAGAGCGTCTTGGCAGATACTGCCAAGACGCCCTCTTTTCCAATGTAAATAAATCTAATTTAGCTAGCCTCTCCTCATAAATCAGATTATTCATCCCTGTATTAATTTGGTGGCTCTTCTCTGGATTCTCTCTATGTCATATGTCTTTTCTAAGGAGTGGTGCCCAAAATTGTACTCCATATTCAAGGTGTGGTCTTACTAATGCTTTGTAAAGGGGCATAATTACGTTTACTTCCCTTCCGTCAATTGCCCGTTTAATGCAAGTATAGCCCTGGTAGGTTTGGGCTATTATTCTGTCCTCCTCCTGTGCAATAATCCCTGGTAAGGGCAGGTTTGCCAGGAGTTAAAATGGGTTTGCCCCAACCACTGTGATTCAGTTGGTCAGAGAAGGTAGTGCTAAGGCCTTGTGTCAGTCAAGGGCGCAGGGGTGGGTCTACTGGGTCTGTACTAAAGGAATGACCATTTCCTGTTTTGGGTGTTCCTCTCCAGCTTTAGAAAGAGGATGGTGGGTTCTAATTAAGATGCCAGGGCTCTGGTACGCTGAAGGCCCTCCCTTAGGGGAGAAGAGAGAGATATTCTCTTGCTCCACAAAGGAGTAAGGGAAGAGAAAGGGACAGCTCCTATATCGGATGGGGAGTGTGTCTAGGAACATCCTTGTGGGGAACATCTTTTCAGAAGTGCTGTGTGCGGTAACATAGACTGCTGTTAATCAAGACAATAAAGAACCCCCTTGTTTTATCTCCTGCCTGAGAGTGTAGTATATTGGGAAGAGAGGGAGATAACGCTTTTGCAGATACTCCACCCCACACAACTGGGGGCTGCACAAGATGGAGGCACTGCACCATTAAGAAGAATTCGGGCACAGCCCCAGAAGCCTGTCCTGTTATCCCCCATCTTGGTTCGGGGTGGGAAGGGAGCGATGAGATCAGGAACACATCATGAAAATAAAGAAAATAAAAACAATAATTGTGCAGTATATTGATACAGTTGGGGTTAACTTGGTATCTTGGCTCTTTAGTAATTCCTACTTACAACAAGTGTAAAGTAAAATCGCAGTGGTCTGACTCAGTCAGGATTTGAAGAGGTTAAATCTCACATCTCATGGTATATTCTGGCCCAGGAAGGATTCAGAGCACGGATCTTGTGGATGTCAAATTGCTCAGATCCAGGTATAGTATATGAAATATAAACAAAACGGACCATTGGTCTAGATTGCAAGACAATTTTATCGCACAGATATGGAATAAGAGATGTACTTACAATAAGTACAACTAATTGTACATGTAAAGGTATCGTGAGACAGTTGAGGCGCCGATCCAAGATGTAAAAGTTGCTCCCGTCCTCCCGTGACTCCAACCTCGCCGCCGGTGTTTGGCGTCTGACGTCACTTCCGACTAGTGACCGCATCCGGTTGGGGGGGAATAGCGACGGACAGCAACAGGATCCGCAATGGAACTCAGGCGTCTTCACGTCTTGGCAGCTGCAGCAGACTAAACTTCTCAGGCTCAACGCGTTTCGCTGGGTAACATACAGCTTCCTCAGGAGCAGATTGACTTCCCATATGGGCGGATCTTGTTTTATAGTGTCTCTAATTTGCTTCAATTGATAATTGTCATTCCAATTTACATGTATTAACCCACAGGGTCATCGCTCCCTTCCCACCCCGAAACCAAGACTGCATCTGTAGGAAATCACTGCACATTTCCTGGAAGGTTGAGAAGTATTTTTTGGGGTTACACTTCATATCACATTTGTTTCTATGTTGTAATTCACATCTGTTATTTTTTTGGGGATTCTTGGCGCCTATTGAAATCACTTGAGTTCACTCTGTTATCCCCCATGACATCCAGGCCCTCCAGTTACCAGCAGGTATGCACCACCACAACCCCTGTAACCAGGGAAATAGTTCCCTGAGGAGGCCCGATAGGAGATTGGGTGGGGGAAGACCCGTTACAGATGGAGGCGCTGCTGAGATAAATCAGGACAGGCTTTCAGGGAAGCAAAACTGGAAGATTAATATGTGTACTTCCAGAGCAAGTGCTGCAGAAAGAGAGACGCTAGGTGCAGTCAGGAGGTCCCTGAACCACGCAAAGCACGACCTAGACTGATCTACAGAGGTGAAAAGAGTTGGCAGCTGTGCTATTGCTGTTCTAGTTCCCTGAGGCGAGTGATCATACATGCCTGGAGGAAGTAAACTGGGTAACGTGGATCAGGAACTTCTGGATAGTGGTCTTTGGTACTGGCAGCCAAGAGAAGGGACGCCCGTGCTGAGGAGGAGAAGACCTCCAAAAGCACATCTAGCCGGTAGCCAGTCTATCACCACAGAGCACATGACTGGACTGTTATCGTGTACAGTATGCAGAGAAAGTGTTTTGCCTAGTCTGGGGTATGCTACAATTTTATTATAGATCAGAGCTGAAATGGCATATGGTGTGTACCGAGGAGCGAGTCCCCCTGATGGCAGTGAGAATTTCGATATTGTGAGTACCCTGGGATCATCAAAGATGGCGGCTGTGTGTAGTGCCCCGTGCGGTACTGAGAAATCAAAGATGTCGGCTGTGTGTGGTGCCCCGTGCGGCATCGAGAAAACAAAATGGCGGTTCCCGCCGGGACTGCTGAACGCACGCGCTGTGTGAAAAGATTTGGCTGGGTTTGGCACGAAAGCCAACGCCCTGCCTGCACGAGGGACGTGGCGCGAAAGCTGAGGCCGCGCCCCCCCTGTGCTGTGACTGGGTCCTACTCCAGTTCACGTCACGAAGAGAAGCTGAGTGCCCCTCCTCTAAACTCCACCAGAGGGAGGGGGCACATGAAGAACCAATCACTGAGTCCCGAGCAGAAGAAAGGAGGAGCCGGATGTGAGCTTCCACACCTTCATTCTAGTGAGACTAGCGAGCGAGAAAGAACCTTGTGTCGAGACACAATGCTAACTACCGTGTCAGCAGCTAGCGATATGCCTCTGTGCCGGGTGAATGCCGATCAACTCCCAGGAGGCTTCCTGGTTGTGGAGGTGGGAGGTAGAGAGTATCTGAAGTGTCTGCAGTGCAGATTACCTGGCCCAGAGCCCAGTACCCATGCAAGGTGTCCGCAGTGTGGGGTTTTCTACCTATGGCCGGTAGATCCCTTCTCAACTATCCTGGCTCCTGCGGAGGTCCCGAAAGCGACGCTAACAGAAGTGGAGTGCCTGTCGGTCAATGTCCCCCCTGATCAAGGTGATGTGAAGTCTGGCGCTCCAGAGCTGAGTGCGGTAGCTGCGAATTTGCTACCGGGCCTGGCAGAAGAAAAGATGGTGACTACCCAAGGGAGAGGGGAATCGCTACTGATGGTGGTGCCGGAACCAGACTGTTGCGTGCCCCGTGTGCCCATCCCAAGCGAGGAACCCCGCCGTCACTCCCCTGCGGAGATGTCCCTGCCTGCTTCGTCGGACGACGAGAGCGTGAGATCGGTGGTGATGCGCCTACCGACGGACCACTGCAGCGATGCCGTCCTGTGTGAGCAACATACCTGCGAAGCCGAGCAGCTAAGTCTTGAGATTCCTCGACAGCAGGCGCTGGTGCAGCCTGAACCGCGGAAAAGTCCCACGCCCGTGGCGACTCCCAGCGTGGCGGAGATGGGACCCGAGACAACTGCCGAAGAGACGAAACCTACCGATAGCCTGCGGAGCGGTAAGGAAGCACCACCCCCTTACTCCCGCCAGGTGATGAGAGAGGAAGTCGGCGTGAGGAGACGGCATGTGGTTTACCCGTGGCATGTCCGCGAACCTGAAACGCCACGGACGCCACTTCCGGTGTTGAGAGCGACTGACGACGCCCTTTCCGGTGCGGGACCTGAGCCTGTACCGGGAATCCGATAAGAGATTGGGTGGGGGAAAACCCGTTACACAAGATAAGATCTTGTTTGCCTTTTCAGCTACTGCATGACTTTGAGCACTATTGCTAAGCCTGCTGTCTACAAGCACTCCTAAATCCTTCTCCATCAAGGATTCCCCCAATTTATCTCCGTTTAATTTGTAAGTCGCCTTTTTATTCTTGTACCCCAAATGCATAACCTTACATTTATCTGTATTAAACCTCATCTGCCATTTACCTGCCCACGTTTCCAGTCTCTCCAAGTCCCTCTGAAGAGAAATGACATCCTGCTCTGATTCTATTACCTTACACAATTTAGTATCATCAGCAAAGACGGCGCATGAAGAGTTAAAGATAAAATGAGTTATAGGCGTATGCAACAGTTACAGACAACATTACAAAGTGAAACAGCTTTAGTTTTGAAAGAACAGGCTGGAGGCGGCCCTGAGAGTCTGGGTTGATTGTTCCAGATGTGGGGTGCACGGTCAGAGAAAGCGGAGCGGCCGGATACTTTGTTGAACCTTGGGACCAGTGTTATAGCATTTGGGTAAGGGGTTGCACCAAGAATGTATCTTGAAGTCCTGAGGAAGACTTCTCTAATGGCCCAACAATGTCTCATCTGAGCCTCTTGAAAGGTTTCTCGATTACAGATAAGGAAATAAGAGCAGCCTTAGTATTGGGGTATGGATAGCAGGGCATAGTAAGTACAGTAATACTTCAGAAGATAACTTACCAGATGCAGAGAAGTATAAAAGGAGCATTAATACAGCAAGCATCATGTGGACCTAAAAAAATAAATGTTATGTCTTGAATACAGGGATCATGAGAATATATTCTTATTTATACACGCATAGTTTTATGTGAACGCACTTGGGGAAATAAAGGTGAATAATCTCAGGGTTTACAAGATGGGCTTTCGTGGGTAGCCTGGCCTCCATGGAAGGGACTTCAATAAAACAAAAATGTGCCCCATCTGCATCTGTATCCCAGTGTTGTGGCTCAACCCAATCAATAAGCCCTGTCCCAGAGGGAAGAGGTAGAGAGGCATCACTCACGGACAACTGGGTGTAAGGGGCAGAGAAAGGTGAGTAAGGGGCAGAGAAAGGTGAGTAAG
>WSYH01003647.1:956-63915 GCA_036426205.1 Ascaphus truei
GGCTCAGGACCTAACTGGGACCTTGGGGGCTGCTGGCCTAATGCAGAGGGTCACTGACCCCTGCATCCACCTCTTACCCCTAGCTGGTCCGGATCCTGACTGCCTGCGTGGCTGCAAAACCCCGCAAAATGTATCTATCTCTTCCCAGGCAAATTCCTCAGCCCTATTGGCTCCCTGGAGTCAGGTGTCTCTGCCCCTATGCACCCTGGGGGCTGGCAGACTCATCTCGCGCATGTGCACTGCCACTGCGCATGCGCAACAGCCCTAACATGGCGGCGCCCTGCTCACCGGCCGCCGGGGACCCCAGCAACGCGATCGCGGCCTCGGCAACCGGCCCGATCGCGTCCCCGGCAACCGCCCGACCGCACCATAGTAACCGCCCGATCGCGTCATGGCAACCGGCCGCACACACACACCGCGCGCTCGCAACGGGGAAGGAGGGGGTGAGTGCGCGAGGGGGGACATGGCTACATCCTCCCCCTGGTGAAAACTCCAACGTCCTCGCTTGGACCACATAGCTTCCCACCAATGTACAAAAATTATATAATAAAAAAAATGCAGTAAACTATATAACTTAGCACTGGTATAACTCTAAACGAGGTTGCATAACTCGGTGAGCATCACAATCACAGACTGTATCTTATTCCGAGAACACTGCTGAGCCTCATAATGGGGTGCCCCCATTTGATCGTAGGTGACCCGAGTTGGAGGGTACCGGATTCGTTGGCTCCGACGGAGTTGCTCTTCTGCGACTCCCTCAGGGGAGTAGTACACATAGTCCTGAGGCTCGGCATCTTCCCTTGAGGGGAGAATTGTCTCTGTACAGTCTCTGTTAGGCACAAAGCTTGGGCTCTGTGGATCCAAAGGCTGGCCTGTTGGTGCCACCTTAGTAGGCGTTGGCCTACGAGGCCCTTTACCCGTAGCTCCTTCGGGAGATACCCCCTCTGGGGAATGGTCCCTTTGAGAGGGTCCCTCCATAGGGTCTTCATAAGCTTCAGAGTGGGTCTCGTTAGTTACAGTCTCTTGACCCACCTCTGATAGATCGAACTCACCGTTGAGCGGTGTGGCCTGTAGTTCCTCTTCTTAGTCTCCCACTTGGGGGATGGGAAGAAGGTGGTTACGATGCCAAACCTTTACCCTGCCATCGGTGTCTCTGATGCGATAAACCGGGAGGCCGGGCATCTGTGACTCCACCTCATATACGCCGTCTCTCCACCGGTCCGCCAGTTTATGTTTTCCGGGGATTCCCAAATTACGAAGTAACACAGCATCCCCAGGACGTAACTCTCGATACTTGACTTTATTGTCATATCGTCTCTTGTTACCAGCATTCAGTTTGGCTGTAGACTTCTCAGCCTGTTGGTAAGCTTGTTGCAGACTGTCCTTTAGCCTTTGCTGGCGATGTTGTGTTGAGCTGAAGTTGAGGGGTGTTGGCAGGGTAGGCAGGAGTGTGTGCATGTCGTAGAGGGTCTGCGGTACCGGGAGAGGTGTGGCGTGCAGTTGTGGTCTGCATTGTTAAGGGGGTGAGGGGTTGGTGGTGGTTTTTTTTAAGAGGCGGTGGGCGTCGGTGTGCGTTCCGTGAGCATGCGGTGTGTGGAGGTGATCGTGCGCTGTTGTGTGAGGGTGGGGAGTGTTTCAGTGGTGAAAATAATATTTATATAGATAAGAGGCTGTACCTGATTCCGCAGTTATTTTGGTGGTAGCAGGCGTTGAGGGTTTTGTGGGTTGAGAGCTGTGAAGTGTCGTCCCAGAGCAGTGAGGGTTAGGTGCTGTGAAGCGTTCCCAAAGCTCAGTGAGGGCTGGGAGAGTGTGGCAGTGGTGTCATTGTGTTGGCCGCAGGCCAATGAGGTGTTGTCACGCTTGTGCTCTCCTCACAAGCGCAGGGAAGAAAGGGAAGGGCCCATTAGCGAGGTGGGGAGGCCGCAGGGGATACGAAGGGAGTAAGTTGCCGCGCAGCTGGGGATCGGCGCACGTAGTCACGTGACCACGCCACACGCATGAGAATGCGCGACGCGTCCGGAAGTGCGGAGCCAAGCTCAGAGACACGACTGGTCCAGCTGCATGTGCGCGCATGCTCTGACAGCAGAGCGGGAGTGCGCGCGTTCTCAGGCACCAACGCGGGGTTGTGGGAAGCCAACGCTTCAGCACGGGAGTGTGGAAACAGAAACCAGGAAACAGGGAGCTGAAGTCAACAAGGAGAGTACTCCGTTTCAGCCCAGGAGACAGGAACAGACCGCTGCGTGACACTAGCAGCCGGTCTCAGGAAACAAGGAACATGAACATGGGCATGGAGTCCAGAGCATAAGGTAACATCCAGAGAAGGATTACTTCTAGGAGAACGTCCAGACTTCTTAAAGGCATAGTGCCAGAAACAGCAAGGTGCAGCGAAACTAAACATAACATAAGGGTTCTTAGTCTAATCCATTGGCCAAGGAATTATAAGCCTGCTACCACATCAAGGTGAACCCTACTTAGCAGGTACCTACACTACCCGACGGTAAACTAACCTTAGTAGTATATGAGTGACTGTCCCAGTGTCAGAATAGATCATGCGGCAGTCCTCTGCGGAGGGCTCGGGTAGGTTTAATACATGGGGGGCCGTTTCTAAGCATATATCACTCATGGTGACCAGGAGACAGGTGATCCCCCGGCCGGCAACATCCAGTTTATAGTCTATCACCCGGGCGGTGGCCAACCCCGGGCAACTTCTTACTTGCATGCGCACTGCAGATAAGTCTGTATCATTTGCTACCCCTGTCACTGCAATCGCGCGTCTTGGGGATACTTGGTGCGCTAAGGCCCAGGCATGGACATCCTGCGGTGACGGCACGGACATGATGAAAATATGAATCGGACAATTTAGAAAAAATTGGAACAGGGCACCCCAGATCTGATCTCAGCAGCGCCTCCAAATGTAACGGGTTTTCCCCCACCCACTCGCAGATAATACTTTGGAGGTGTAGGAACATACAAGGTTACTCAGGTGTGGTGCATTACCTGTTGGCTCACAGGAGGGCTGAGCTTCCGCCACGGGGAACCTGGGGTAAATATACTAGGGGTGATCACTTACAACATCTTCTCGGTACATGCATGTTATACATCTCTGGGTGCAACGCCTCCACCTGGGAGGGATCCCAACGGAGTGGGAGGAGTCCCTCACAGGAAACAACCACACAAAGCGAGCAAATATAAAACAGGACTGTCTTTACTGCTTAGCATAACACATCAACATAACCATGACTCCTCTCTAGAGGAGCCACACATGGCGTCTCACAGGACGCTAACCACTATGCGCCACGGCGGACGCTAACCACTCTGCGCCACAGCGGGCGCTAACCACTCTGCGCCACGGCGGACGCTACCACCTCTAGGCGTCTCGGCGGACGCTACCACCTCTAGGCGTCACGGCGGACGCTAACCTCCCACAGAGTGATCCCACCCCGTGTCCAGTAACCCCCACCCAAATGTCTCGCACACCCAAAGTCAAATACCACTGTGCATGTGTATGTGTGACTGCGCAGCCACTATGTCTGGTGATAGGCCTGGTTGGTGCACGTGAGTTGCAGGTTACCTGCCCGGGCTCCAGCCATGGGTACAGCGATATCACTGGAGATCCGCCCGATCCGACGTTGTCCTCCACATCGCGTTGGGTGAATTCCAGCGCGGATAATATCACCTTAGTCCCAGGGTCGTTGGTGGGGTTCTGAGCCCAGAACCCACCTTGCAGGGCCGCACGGATTCAGCACTGTGTCCCTGGCTAAGCAACCAATTAATGGGGCAGTGTCCCTATCTAGGGCCTGTCCCTAAGCTCCACAAGCTACTAGGTGGCTCAGGACCTAACTGGGACCTTGGGGGCTGCTGGCCTAATGCAGAGGGTCACTGACCCCTGCATCCACCTCTTACCCCTAGCTGGTCCGGATCCTGACTGCCTGCGTGGCTGCAAAACCCTGCGAAATGTATCTATCTCTTCCCAGGCAAATCCCTCAGCCCTATTGGTTCCCTGGAGTCAGGTGTCTCTGCCCCTATGCACCCTAGGGGCTGGCAGACTCATCTCGCGCATGCGCGAGCTATCTGGGGCCTCCCGCGCTGTGCACTGCCACTGCGCATGCGCAACAGCCCTAACATGGCGGCGCCCTACTCACCGGCCGCCGGGGACCCCAGCAACGCGATCGCGGCCTCGGCAACCGGCCCGATCGCGTCCCCGGCAACCGCCCGACCGCACCATAGTAACCGCCCGATCGCGTCATGGCAACCGGCCGCACACCCACACCGCGCGCTCGCAACGGGGAAGGAGGGGGTGAGTGCGCGAGGGGGGACCTGGCTACAGAAGTTTTTGGGAGAGAGGTGTATAAATAATGGTGCAGTGGGGAGTGGGGATGTTGGAGAGAACAGAGACATTAACAAAGTAGTGAGGAAACAGTAAACAGAAAAAGCAATAGAGTGGGCATAGTGAGATGCAGGAGGAGACAGTCCAGGTATTGGAGGATAGGAATAGTAGAAAGAATCACAGCATTTAGAAAGTCACGTTTTCACAGCTGGAGAGTTGTTATTGTTGTGTAGAGTCCACATCTTCCTCTAATCTTCGCCTCCAATTTCATCTCCAAAATTAACTCTAGACACTTTCAATGTTACACTTTAAATGTTTCACAGCCAGGAGAGACTGCCTTATATACTGTAGTTAAACACATTCACTTGACTAACAATTAAGGGAGGGGTCTGCCTATTCAGCTCATACCAGTAAGATGTTAATTTGATTAAAGTTCTTTCAATTGATAGATGAAAATCAGATCTCAGTCATACCAGTTTTATTTCTGTTGGTGCTGTGGTGCTCACCTGTTGTTTCTCAGGAGGGCGAGTCTCCACGATGTTGTAGGGCAGCGGGGCGCAAGATTATTTAGGAGGGGGGGGGCACGGGCTGCGTGCGAGGAAACCTGGGGGCGAGCAGAGCTGTGCACGGGTGGACAAGCAGCTCCGTGCTGAGGCTGCTTCTCTGCTCTGTCTTGCAGCGGGGCTTCTCTCTGCACACAGACACGCCCTCCTTCTCTTCCTGTCTGCTTCCCGCACCAGTTTTCAGCAGCATGGGGGATTGGGGGATCGGAGCATGTCGCCCCCATTCCCCAGGTGAAATTGTGTGACTTATGATTGTGTGTGCGTGTGTGGTGATTGAGTGAGTGTGTGTGGTGATTGTGTGTGTGGTGTGTGGTGATTGAGTGTGTGGTGATTAAGAGAGAGAGTGTTGTGATTGATTATGTGTGTTGTGATTGAATACAGTGGTGCGCAAACTGGAGGAAGGCAAGGAGGCGCAAGATTATTTAGGGGGGCGCAGGCGGCGTGCGACAAAAACTGGGCAGACGCTGTGCGCGGGAGGGCAAAAAAGCTGTGCGCGGGCGGACAAGAAGACATGTGCGTGTGGCTGAACAGGATAGTGCAGGTGGCGGCCACGTGATGTTGTGTGCGCGGGGGCTTCGGAGGTACGGGGAGGAGCACGACCGAGCGTGGTGGAGTCAAACGCCCCTCCTTCCGGTGTCTGCCCTGCAATAGCGCTGTGTTCCTGCTCTCCTCCGCTGGCAACCTGCTTCACTGTGATCCTCTGCGAGAGAAAGGGTAGGCTGCCACTATATCAATCACACTATGAATGTACAGAAATAATAATAAAAAAAACTGTGAAAACACAACATTGAAAATGGAAACAAATAAATAATACTGTAGGAAGGAGTTTGGATGACACTGGGGATAGCAAGACAAAAAGCATGCAGGGGAAGGCTCTTGCTTGGAGAGTTGGTGATGTCACTGCTCTCAGCAGTAGCGTGGACGCAGCCTAAGGCCACGTCGACAGCAGGGGAAGCCACGCTGAGCCGTGCGGACGCTCCGCGCTGAGCCCCGGCATCCTCAATGAGGATGTCTTTAGAGGGGGCTTAACCGAGCGTCCGCAGGCGTGCTGACGAGCTGGATTTTTCAGCCGACAGCCAAGCTGTTTTTCAGCGCACTGTCGGCTGAAAACATCAAAGCAGCGTCAACGTCACGGCGCCGTGACGTTGACGCCAGTGCGTCGCGGGCGATTGGCAAAGCGACGTCACTGCCCCGCCCGTTCAGCACTGCTCCCATCTCTATAGATGCAGCCTAAGGCCTGGAACATGGTACAGCAGACCGCGCTGAGCAGATGCACTTACCCCCTGCATCTGTAATCAGCGCAGCTTTAGGAGCCGCTTCCGCATGCGGAATTCAGAAAATTGCAGGAAAAAGCCAGGTTTAAAATTTCCGCGCTGAGGGGAGCGGTTGAGCGGTCATGTGACCGCAAACATCCAATGGGAACGAGGGACTAGCCCCGCCTCCCGCCTCCGCCACGCCTTCTCCCCGCCTCTGCGCTCACTGCCTCGCCTGCCAGGACGCAAAAGCACCATCTTGAGCAGGCGAGGCAGAGCAGGAGCGCGGCTCAGCGCGGCCCGAGGCACCATGCCCGAGGCCTAATTTTGCAAGCGCGAACTGTTGAAATATGTAAGTATTTAAACATATTTGTATTTACATTGTATACCGTTTAATAAAGGTTTTTTTTTTCATGTGATTTTTATTACATCAGGCAGGGGGGGGGCTCGAGAAATTGTATGGATGAAAAGGGGGGCTCGGCATAAAAAGTTTGCTCACCCCTGTTAGGGAGTGGGGCACAGGATAGTCTTTAGTGATGGTGCAGCTCCTCCATCCTGGGTAAGCATTGGAACATCTTGAAAAGCGATCCTATTCTTGGACCCATTCTGCCTCCTACTATACCTGTCACTTACAAACGTGCGAAAAACATGAAAAATATTTTAGTTCCAAGCCGTTTGTGATATATCGCCGTAGATCAGTCTACTTCATGTGATCAACGCTGTGACAACCATACATGTGGGCGCACGTGTTGTCTCACATGTAAACATCTGGTTGCCAGTGACAGCTATCGCTCTTTTTCTAATAAAAAGGTCCATGAGGTAAAGGGGAACATTAATTGTCTCTCTATATTTGTTATACAGTTGTGTGATAAAGAAAGTACACCCTCTTTGAATTCCATGGTTTTACATATCAGGACATAATAACAATCATCTGTTCCTTAGCAGGTCTAAAAATTAGGCAAATACAACCTCAGATGAACAAGAACACATGACATATTACACCGTGTCATGATTTATTTAACAAAAAATAAATAGAGCCAAAATGGAGAAGCCATGTGTGAAAAGCTAAGTACACCTTATGATTCAATAGCTTGTGGAACCACATCAATAGCAGCAATAACTTGAAGTAATCGTTTTCTGTAGGACTTTTTCAGTCTCTCACATCGTTGTAGTTAATTTTGGCCCACTCTTCTTTACAACGTTGCTTCAGTTCATTGAGGTTTGCGGGCATTTGTTTATGCACAGCTCTCTTAAGGTCCTGCCACAACATTTCAATCGGGTTGAGGTCTGGACTTTGACTGGGCCATTGCAACACCTTGATTCTTTTATTTTTCAGCCATTCTGTTGTAGATTTACTGGTGTGCTTGGGATCATTGCCCTGTTGCATGACCCAATTTCGGCCAAGCTTTATCTGTCAGACAGATGGCCTCACATTTGACTCTAGAATACTTTGGTATACAGAAGAGTTCATGGTTAACTCAATGACTGCAAGATTCCCAGGTCCTGTGGCTGCAAAACAAGCCCAAATCATCATCCCTCCACCACCGTGGTTGACAGTGTTATGCTGATATGCTGTGTTTGGTTTTCGCAAATATGGCGCTGTGCATTATGGCCAAACATCTCCACTTTGGTCTTGTCTGTCCAAAGGACATTGTTCCAGAAATCTTGTGGTTTGTTCAGATGCAACTTTGCAAACCTAAGCCGTGTTGCCATGTTCTTTTTAGAGAGAAGAGGTTTTCTCCTGGCAACCCTTCCAAACAAACCATACTTGTTCAGTCTTTTTTTCTAATTGTACTGTCATGAACTTTAACATTTAACATGCTGAGGCCTGTAGAGTCTGAGATGTAACTCTTGGTTTTTTTGCAATTTATCTGAGCATTGCACGGTCTGACCATGGGGTGAATTTGCTGTGACGTCCACTCCTGGGAAGATTGGCAACTGCCTTGAATGTTTATTCAAAAGTGGAAATCTTTCTCACTGTACAATGATGGATTTTATATTGTTTGCAAATGGCCTTATAACCTTTCCCAGATTGATGGGCAGCAACAATTGCTTCTCTAAGATCATTGCTGATGTCTTTCCTCCTTGGCATTGTGTTAACACACACCGGAATGCTCCAGACCAGCAAACTGCTAAAACTTCGGCTTTTATAGAGGTGGTCACACTTGCTGATGATCAATTAATCAAGGGCATTGCTGGGTATAGAAGCTGGGACCTGTGGTTCTCCTCTGTGGGTGCAGGATGGGTATAGAAGCTGGGACCTGTGGTTCTCCTCTGTGGGTGCAGGTCTGGGTGCTGGGGAGATGTTCAGATGATGTCTGAGCTGTAACTTAACCTCCTACAGGACAGGGCAGAGAGGTGTACCTCACACAGATAGCTGCATGTAAGTTATAGGGGGATCCTGATTGGGATGGGTCCCAGCAATAAGCACAGTGAGCTATGGAAGTGCTCTGTACTGGCAGTAATCTCCTCCCACCGGGTGAGGCCAGTGCAGGAACAGATCCCCCTGTTACAGACAGGGCAGCACAGTAAGTGACTTCTCATTGCTGCATCACTCACAGATCCTCTGCATTTCTCACAGAACTGTCTGTGTGCAGGACTCATTTCCTCCCATCGCTGCCTACTACATCCGGGTCACAGTCCTATGCTCTACTGCGCATGCTCACACGCAGGGGATCATGGGAGTTGTAGTTTTTATTAGACAATATTGATTGACACATATAAGCAACACAGAAACATTCCCAGAAACCTGCTAGACACACACACCACCCCCATGTGTCTTACCTCCTCTTTCCCTCTCTCCCTCTCCCCCTCCCAACTCTCTCTCTTCTCCCCCCTCTCTCTCTTTTCAGTGAAGCTGCTTCAGTTCCTCCCTTTTGATAGCAATGAGGTAACCTTGTCTTTGTTAAATTAACTCAAGTAAAGTAAACTGAGATAAACTAATAAATAATAATAAATTAATATTGATCAGCGACGACTCTGTCTGCAACAATTGTCATCAGCGTTAGTTATAAATAATAGAAATGATGTAAGGTATAATTCCATATACCATTAACGCAGCAATAGTGCCAGCAACAGCAGTCTCCCGCCATCTCCCCCTGCAACTACTCTCAATATGGCTGCGCGGCGTCAAATGGCGCTGCGGTGCCATGCCAACGGGAACGTCACGTGACGTGACAGCATCATGTGATGCTCGTTGCCATGACAATGAGACGCCACATGATGTCACGACGTCATGCGGTGCCACGTTGTCATGGCAACTTGACGCCGCGTGACGGTACATAGCATCCCGTTGTCATGGCAACACAGTGTAATTTTTTTTTTAAATCTCCAGGTTGACCATCAGTTGAAGGTGGCAACCCTGGCGGGGCTTCACTCTGCACACAGACACGCTCTCCTCTTCCTGTCTGCTTCCCGCACCAGTTTTCAGCAGCATGGGGGATTGGGGGATCGGAGCATGTCGCCCCCATTCCCCAGGTGAAATTGTGTGACTTATGATTGTGTGGTGATTGAGTGAGTGTGTGTGTGGTGATTGAGTGAGTGTGTGGTGATTGTGTATGTGGTGTGTGGTGATTGAGTGTGTGGGGGGGGTGTGGTGATTGAGAGAGTTGTGATTGGGTGTGTGTTGTGATTGAATACAGTGGTGCGCAAACTGGGGGGGGGCAAGGAGGCGCAAGATTATTTAGGGGGCGCAGGCGGCGTGCAGCGAAAACTGGGTGTCCGGGCCGGCAGACGCTGTGCGCGGGAGGGCGAAAAAGCTGTGCACGGGCGGACAAGAAGATGTGTGTGGGCGGGCGGCCAAGAAGATGTGTGCGGGTGGCTGAACAGGATAGTGCAGGTGGCGGCCACGTGATGTTGTGTGCGCGGGGGCTTCGGAGGTACGGGGAGGAGCACGCCCGAGCGCGGTGATGTCAAACGCCCCTCCTTCCGGTGTCTGCCCTGCAATAGCGCTGTGTTCCTGCTCTCCTCCGCTGGCAACCTGCTTCGCTGTGATCCTCTGCAAGTGAAAGGGTAGGCTGCACCTCTATCACTCATACTATGAATGTACAGAAATAATAATAAAAAAAACTGTGAAAACACAACATTGACAACGGAAAAAAATAATAATAATTTAGGAAGGAGTTTGGATGACACTGGGGATAGCAAGCCAAAGAGCAGGGAGGGGAAGGAAGAAAAAAAAGAGGGGGGGGGGAGGTGGAGAGGGAAGGGAGGTATCAAAGAGGTGGATGAATGCCCCCCTAAAAGTATGGCCTTTGTGCACGTACGCTCTCCCAAGCTTGGTGCTTGGGAAGACAAACAAAATTGACTCGGAAGTGAGCTTAGCAGCAGTCAATACACACACACACACACAGCCACACACACAGCCACACACACAAACACAACCACATATAGCCCTGATCCACGCTTGCAAAATTATGCAGGACACCCTGTGCTCATGCTTGGAGAGTTGGTGATGTCACCGCTCTCAGCGGCAGCGTGGACGCAGCCTAAGGCCTGGGACATGGTACAGCAGACCCCGCTGAGCCGCGCTGAGCAGATGCACTTACCCCCTGCATCTGTAATCAGCGCGGCTTTAGGAGCATGAGTGCGGAGGCTCAGAAAATTGCAGGAGACAGCCAGGTTTAAAATTTTCGCGCTGAGGGGAGTGGTTGAGCGGTCATATGACCGCAAACATCCAATGGGAACGAGGGACTAGCCCCGCCTCCTGTCTCCGCCACGCCTTCTCCCCGCCTCTGCGCTCACTGCCTCGCCTGCGAGGACGCAAAAAAACACCAGCTTGAGCAGGCGAGGCAGAGCAGGAGCGCGGCTCAGCGCGGCCCGAGGCCTAATTTTGCAAGCGCGAGCTGTTGAAATATGTTTTATTTAAACATATTTGTGTTTACATTGTATACCGTTTAATAAAGGTTTTTTTTTTTCATGTGATTGATTACATCAGGCAGGGGGGGCTTGAGAAATTTTATGGATGAAAAGGGGGGCTCGGCATAAAAAGTTTGCTCACCCCTGTATGTAGGGAGAGGGGCACAGGATAGTCTTTAGTGACTTTCTGCCCCACACCTCTGGAATGCCCTTCCTCTCAATACCCGACTAGCCCCCTCGCTATCCACCTTTAAGACCCACCTTAAGACACATCTGCTTAAAGAAGCATATGAGTAGCACTGGATAATCATGGACACATGACACAAAGCTTGGCCCCCTGCAGACGCACTTACTAGTATTCCCTCCTACTGTCTCTGTACGTTCTCCCTACCTACCAATTAGATTGTAAGCTCCTCGGAGCAGGGACTCCTTCCTTAATGTTACTTTTACAGTATGTCTGAAGCACTTATACCCATGATCTGTTATTTATATTTGTTATTTATATGACATGTATTACTACTGTGAAGCGCTATGTACATTTTATAGCGCTATACAAATAAAGACATACATACATACATACATTGTGCAGCTCCTCCATCCTGGGTAAGCATTGGAACATCTTGAAAAGTGATCCTATTCTTGGACCCATTCTGCCTCCTACGATACCTGTCACTTACAAACGTGCGAAAAACATGAAAAATATTTTTGCTCCAAGCCGTTTGAGATATATCGCCGTAGATCAGTCTACTTCATGTGATCAACGCTGTGACAACCATACATGTGGGCGCAAGTGTCTCACATGTAAACATCTGGTTACCAGTGACAGCTTTCGCTCTTTTTCTAATAAAAAAGTCCATGAGGTAAAGGGGAACATTAATTGTCTGTCTACATTTGTTATACAGTTGTGTGAAAAAGAAAGTACACTCTCGTTGAATTCCATGGTTTTACATATCAGGACATAATAACAATCATCTGTTCCTTAGCAGGTCTAAAAATTAGGTAAATACAACCTCAGATGAACAAGAACACATGACATATTACACCGTGTCATGATTTATTTAACAAAAAATAAATAAAGCCAAAATGGAGAAGCCATGTGTGAAAAGCTAAGTACACCTTATGATTCAATAGCTTGTGGAACCACCTTTAGCAGCAATAACTTGAAGTAATCGTTTTCTGTAGGACTTTTTCAGTCTCTCACATCGTTGTGGAGGAATTTTGGCCCACTCTTCTTTACAACGTTGCTTCAGTTCATTGAGGTTTGCGGGCATTTGTTTATGCACAGCTCTCTTAAGGTCCTGCCACAACATTTCAATCGGTTTGAGGTCTGGACTTTGACTGGGCCATTGCAACACCTTGATTCTTTTATTTTTCAGCCATTCTGTTGTAGATTTACTGGTGTGCTTGGGATCATTGCCCTGTTGCATGACCTAATTTCGACCAAGCTTTAGCTGTCAGACAGATGGCCTCACATTTGACTCTAGAATACTTTGGTATACAGAAGAGTTCATGGTCGACTCAATGTCTGCAAGATTCCCAGGTCCTGTGGCTGCAAAACAAGCCCAAATCATCATCCCTCCACCACCGTGCTTGACAGTGTTTATGCTGATATGCTGTGTATGGTTTTCGCAAATGTGGCGCTGTGCATTATGGACAAACATCTCCACTTTGGTCTTGTCTGTCCAAAGGACATTGTTCCAGAAATCTTGTGGTTTGTTCAGATGCAACTTTGCAAACCTAAGCCGTGTTGCCATGTTCTTTTTAGAGAGAAGAGGTTTTGTCCTGGCAACCCTTCCAAACAAACCATACTTGTTCAGTCTTTTTTTCTAATTGTACTGTCATGAACTTTAACATTTAACATGCTAACTGAGGCCTGTAGAGTCTGAGATGTAACTCTTGGGTTTTTTGCAATTTATCTGAGCATTGCACGGTCTGACCATGGGGTGAATTTGCTGGGACGTCCACTCCTGGGAAGATTGGCAACTGTCTTGAATGTTTATTCAAAAGTGGAAATCTTTCTCACTGTACAATAATCGACTTTATATTGTTTGCAAATGGCCTTAAAACCTCTCCCAGATTGATGGGCAGCAACAATTGCTTCTCTAAGATCATTGCTGATGTCTTTCCTCCTTGGCATTGTGTTAACACACACCGGAATGCTCCAGACCAGCAAACTGCTAAAACTTCGGCTTTTATAGAGGTGGTCACACTTGCTGATAATCAATTAATCAAGGGCATTTGATTAGCAGCACCTGTCTGCTACTTAGCATCTTAATTCCCATGGAAGCAGTAAGGGTGTACTTAGTAATTCACACACAACTTCTCAATTTTGGCTTCATTTTTGTTAAATCATGACACGGTGCAATATGTCATGTGTTGTTGTTCATCTGAGGTTGTTTTTACCTAATTTTTAGACATGCTAAGGCAGAGGTTCTCAAGGACCGCTAACAGTGCAGGATTTAAGGATATCCTCTCATTAGCACAGGTGGCCCAATCATTTTGACTAAACCACTAAACAACTAAATCTAGATTGTTGACTAACAATTAAGGGAGGGATCTGCCTATTCAGCTCATACCAGTAAGATGTTAATTTGATTAAAGTTCTTTCAATTGATAGATGAAAATCAGATCTCAGTCATACCAGTATTATTTCTGTTGGTGGTGCTGTGGTGCTCACCTGTTGGTTCTCAGGAGGCCGAGTCTCCGCCATGTTGTAGGGAGCCACCACTAAATCTAGCAGGGGTATCCATAAAACCTGCACTGTTAGTGGTCCTTGGGGACTGGAGTTGGGAATCCCTGTGCTAAGGAACAGATGATTGAATATCCTGTGTCACAAGAGATGCAAAACCCTCTATTTGAGGACAGGTCTGAAAGGGGGGGGGACAGAAGGATGATTTAGGCCGGAATTGCAAAAGAAAAACAGACTCATTCCAAACATGACATAATATTATGACATTGTGTATTTTGTATCTTATCATTTTGTCGGTACTAACAGGATTATGCTCCGTCTCTAGTCTCCTCCATGTAGTGTTCCTGATAAGATATTATGCTTAAGAATGCCAGCTCCTATATGCAGTACGGAGCAAGACAGTCATGACACAGATGATGTCATTATGCTGAAAACACGTCACTTATCCTCAATTCTTCTACAACTCTAATCAGCTGTTGGTATGATGTTGCTGATCATGTGTGCCTCTGCTATTCGTTGATAGCCCAGAGAGGCAACAACAGCACTAATTAGCTTTGGTATATATTTTTGCACGCATCTACTTACCTTTTACCACTCCGGGATGAAGCCCACCTCAAGGGTGAAATGCGTAGTGTTCCTGATGGCAGCTTTTACCCCCACAAGAATTGATTCTTATGGTGCATCCCCTGTGCATTATACATGATACTAAGATATGCAAAGGATTACTGCATCCTCACAGCTCCATATGGATTCAGCTTTAAGGCTCCTTAACGACACATTGTCTTATGTTAAATTATCTAAGGATCCCACAGCCGAATTTTTAAGGGAACTAAAAGCTTTATTAGACAATGTAGTCGCCCTCTCCGTCATCACCACAGCAGAGTTTGCCTTCTTATTTTCTGAATTCCCGAGGATCCCCATATTCTACCACCTGCCAAAAATACATAAGGCTTTGGTTGATCCTCCTGGACGCCCAATTGTGTCAGGTATACAATCGATGACAGCCAACCTTAGTCAATACGTGGATTTTTTTCTCCAGCCATATGTTGGGAAACTAACCTCTTATCTGAAGGACTCTACTGCAGTTTTAAACTTATTTAAAGATTTCAAATGGAAGAGTTCTTATGTATGGATTACATGTGACATAAAAGCCCTATATACAAATATACCCCACCAGAAAGGGTTAGAAGCAGTTAACTCCTTTTTGGAAGAAGATCACACACTGCACCCATTAAATAGGGAATTTATCCTTGAGTCTATTAGTTTTATATTGAAACATAATTATTTCCTGTTTCTTTCCACCTTCTACCTGCAGGTTTGCGGAACTGCAATGGACACAAGGTTTGCCCCCAGTTTCGCAAACCTGTATGTGGGTAGGTGGGAGTCTCAGTTCATTGTGCCCGAGAAACCATACCACAGGAATGTCGTTGTGTGGAGGCGCTACATAGACGACATTCTGTGTGTGTGGGATGGTGATTACGCATCGGCCAGTGCATTTGTAGCTAATTTGAACAAGAACGATTACAACCTCGAGTTTACACATAAGGTGGATGCCACCCAGATAGATTTTTTGGATTTAAGACTTCCCAAGTGGATGGCACTGTGGAGACTGAGACCTTCTTTAAGGAGGTGGATACTAGCAATTTGCTGATGGCGAATAGTAGTCACAAGAGTACATGGATAAAAAATATACCAGGAGGCCAATTTGTCAGACTCAGACGCAACTGCAGTAGTTTAGAGGTTTTCAACAAACAGGCTAATAAACTATTCTTGAGATTTAGAGAGAGGGGATATCCCAAGGAACTTCTAGAAAGAGAGATCATAAGAGTACACAACATGGATCGTAAGGATCCATATGCAGTACGGAGCAAGACAGTCATGACACAGATGATGTCATTATGCTGAAAACACGTCACATCCTCAATTCTTCTACAACTCTAATCAGCTGTTGGTATGATGTTGCTGATCATGTGTGCCTCTGCTATTCGTTGATAGCCCAGAGAGGCAACACCAGCACTAATTAGCTTTGGTATATATTTTTGCACACCTCTACTTACCTTTTACCACTCCGGGATGAAGCCCACCTCAAGGGTGAAACGCGTAGTGTTCCTGATGGCAGCTTTTACCCCCACAAGAATTGATTCTTATGGTGCATCCCCTGTGAATTAGACATGATACTAAGATATGCAAAGGATTACTGCATCCTCACAGCTCCATATGGATTCACCCTCATTATCTTGAGCTGAGTATTCCTTTGCCTTTGAACAGGGGCTTTTTTTACCATCAGGACTGGTTCATCCATTTGTTTCAAGGCATCTGCTAGCATTGGTCTAGCCTTCATATGGGAGCAGGATTACTTTTTTCTGCATCCCTCAGTGCCTCACTTATGGGTGTTTGCAGGCACCTTTGTATACATTTTTCAATATTGTTTTTTACGTGTGACTATTTTGTATAGGATATGAGAAATTTGTCTGCTTTTTTCTCCCCTTTTTTTTCTGAACTTTGGTTATATCTGTTTTTGTGGGTGCTTTATTTTTAGCACATATACGTTTATTCAATTATACTTTCTCTCCTTTTTGCTTGTCACAGTATTTTTTCTGTTGAGAATAGATTATTTTTTATCTAGCATTTAGTAGTTAGTAGCACCTTGGGATTTTTCTCTGTTTTTGGACCCTTACTTTGTACCTTCTTGTTTATTTGGTGATAATGAGTTGGTTCAGTATTTTGGTTTAACAGGTGAGTATTTCAGCCATGTGTTTATTCATGTTATGTGTATATATAGGGTGACCATTCGTCCCGGTTTTTCTGGGCTGTCCCGGGTGACAGTCCGTCCTGGGTTTTGCCCCTGGTGACTGGTCCCGTGCGCGAGTCGGCGGCGGTTTGCAGGAGCAGCGTGAGGAGGATGCGGCGGCCGTGAGTATTTCCCCCCCCCCAAAAGCAGGATGCCGGGGGGCGGGGCTTTAGAGTAGAAGCTGGGGATTGGTTGGAGGTCAGGGTATGCCGGGGGCGGGGCTTAGTATCGGGGGCGGATGGAGTGTGTGTGTGTACCAGAAGGAAGGCTCCCAGCAAACAGCTGGCAACTTCACACAAAACTTCTCCATTTTGGGTTTATTTTTGTTAAATAAATCATGACACGGTGTAATATGTCGTGTTGTTGTTCATCTGAGGTTTTTTTTACCTAATTTTTAGACCTGATAAGGCAGAGGTCCCCAACTCCAGTCCTCAAGGACCGCTAACAGTGCAGGATTTAAGGATATCCTCTCATTAGCACAGGTGGCCCAATCATTTTGACTAAACCACTGAACAACTAAATCTAGACGGTTGACTAACAATTAAGTGAGGGATCTACCTATTCAGCTCATACCAGTAATATGTTAATTTGATTAAAGTTCTTTCAATTGATAGATGAAAATCAGATCTCAGTCATACCAGTATTATTTCTGTTGGTGGTGCTGTGGTGCTCACCTGTTGTTTCTCAGGAGGTCGGGTCTCCGCCATGTTGTAGGGAGCCACCACTAATCTAGCAGGGGTATCCATAAAACCTGCACTGCTAGTGGTCCTTGAGGACTGGAGTTGGGAATCCTTGTGCTAAGGAAGAGATGATTGAATATCCTGTGTCACAAGAGATGCAAAACCCTCTATTTGAGGACAGGTCTGAAAGGGGGGGGGGGGGCACAAGGATGATTTAGGCCGGAATTGCAAATGAAAAACACTCATTCCAAACATGACATAATATTATGACTGTAGAGGGAGAAAGGGGGTGGCCCGGGATTAAAGGGGTTACACCCCATTTGTCCATCCCCTGGCCTCACCAGGGAGACAAGGGGTTAACTGGGCTGAGGTCCAGAACTGTGATTTAACCCTTGTTATGACATGTAAATGTGTATTCCCCTGTTCCCCTGTTTTATTGTAACATCTGGTTTAATCAGTGTCTGCATCACACACACACTAGGATCCATCCGGGAGCACAAGGGTTAATAGTTGTTTAGTGATTAGAGCCCTTTGTGTAATTTTCCCGCCTTTTCAGGCACCATTTTGCAGGCTCCCATAGGCCGCCATTGGGGCTCCATGTGTTTCAATGGCGAATCTTGCTGTTGGGTCCTGTTTCCTGAGAAGACCAGCAGATGGCGTCCGAGAGGAAGAGCGGCGGTTTCCCATTGTAAGTCAATGGGCCCATTGACTTCAATGGAGAAACCTCGAAAGAGCTTTCCAGGAACGAGTTGGCTGCCGTCCAAACCGCTTAACCGCAAAGCGGATACATTTTCAATAGGAGAGCTCTGATCACTTAACAAGTCAAGTTCAACGACAAGTAGCGTGGGAATAAACAGTCCTAGAGCACCTATAAATAAAATTCTTTCTGCCCCTAGTTCCTAGACCTCCCCCTACTCGACCACAACCGGGTCCCAGTATCCTGGACCCCCGATAAGGGTCGAACCGAGAAGAGCGGGTCGCGCCATAGATTCCAATGGCGGCGGCAGAAACGGTTCAGGAAAACGGCAAAGTGTCAAAAGCTGAAATTTGGTAATCCATAGCTCCGGTTCCGGAGGGCCAGAGGATCAGGGATTGGGGTATCTGTAGTCACTGATCCGGCATCGCTGCAGAACCATCCTTGACCCTCTTGGATCAACCCGACGGAGTATGGACCCCCTTGAAAGTTCGGGACTTTTCCCATAGACTCCAATGGCGGCCAATCTCCATTGACCAGCTACGGCGGAAAACCCCCATTGATTTCAACGGCGGCATCGACCCGTTGAAAGTCTATGGTGGCGGATTTCCATAGCCGCCAACGGCGGCGGTTTGCCATTGAAAGTCTATGGCGGCGGAGCCCGTTGTTTTCAATGTGGATTTAGTGAAAAACCGTGATTTAATTTACTGCTGAGATTTTTGTATTAAAATGAGAAACGGTTTTAAGTGTATTTGTGTATCTCCGGTTCCGAAGGTCGTAGCAAGTCGCAAATTGGACCATAGGGTGTCCCAGTTCCGGCATTGAGAACTGGGAAGTTTGGACCTGCTGGACCCAACGGAACTGGATATTTTAATGTGTTTATGTTTTATACGTCATACTGTGTTCCAAGGTATGGGTAAAACCCAGAGGAAATTCCTTTGCATACCAGGGTAGCACATGGCCAGAAAGGCGACCCAATGTCTAGGACTTAAGTATGGTTCAAAGGATTTTGTCACCTCCACTATTTGCATGAGGGCGGAGATTAATCAAACCAGAGCAGTCTTCAAGTGTTCCATTTCACACCTCACAACAAAGCATATCCTGCCAGGATTCCATCTGGTAGACTAGCTGGCATTCCTGATGCAGAGGAGGGGTTACAGAAATGAGACCCCAGAGCTCTACTGCGCATGTACCAACTAGCAGGGGGGCATGTGTCAAAATGTGTTCCCACGTTAATGAGTGGCTAGAGTTAATTGAAAACCAATCCACTGTACTCAATGTTAAGGATAGGGCACAAAAGGTTTATAAACTGTTGTCCACCCTTTATCCTTTGTCTTCTGATATCATCTGAATTGTTACCTGATTGCGAGAGAATTGCTATGCTTCATACTTCTCATTCCCCATCCCCAAAGTAAGTGTACTTCTGTATTATTTCGTGTGTTCACCTATCCAAAGGAATAAATATACTTTATTATATCTAAGCCTCGTTCAGTTCAACCCAGTGATTTGTGTAACCTTTAATACCTGTGAAAGGCTATCATCACAATGACATTGTGTATTTTGTATCTTATCATTTTGTTAGTACTAATGGTATTATGCTCTGCATCAAGTCTATACCTATAAAACATCTCAAAAGAGAAGACAAAATACAATCAACTATTCATCCTCAGAGGCAGAAATTTCAGAAACAGAGACAGCAACTACTGCTGAACCTAGACTACTCGGTCCTCAGCCTTCTACAAGTAGAATTACCACCAATACAGAAAAAGACACTTTTTTAGATTACCCACCCACCAAAGACCAACGAGGCGAGGAGGCAAAAAAGCAAAAAGAAAAATCAGGTCGAGGCAATCGCAAAAAATAAATAATTAAGAAACATCAGCTAATAGATTGAGAGTATTCAACCTATCCAAAATATCACTAACCAATGATCATATATCTTTATTGGAAAAGGGGTTGTCCTTCTCACCTACCAAAGATTTTAATCTATTTGGTTGGATTAAGGACCTCAATCTATTTTCACGAAAATTACTTCATCACAAATTTTACACCAAACGAGCTAGACGCGATATTGAAAATACCGGCCTCACTTCCACAGATCAAACACATCTACAACAGCTTGTCTCATTACTTGAAGACAACGAATCTAGTAGAACTGTCCAAGAGGGTCCATTCACCAATTTAAGACCTAAAAGCAGATTCACACCCCTAATGTCTATCTGCCCACAGATAGAGGTCTGTTACTAGAGATTTAGAAAACATGAAATCTAGAATACATATGAACAGCAATATCACTAAAGAGGAAAATATTGCACTAAAGGATCTTATGTCTCAAAAGGAAATCATAATCAAACCATCTGATAAGGGCGGGAAAATATCATTATTTTGGACACGGACCAATATGTCAAGGAATGTAAACGCATTCTTAAAGTCTCTAACAGCTACCAAATATTAGATTGAGACTCCACAGTGAAGTTTACGAGGGAACTTAATATAATACTGAAGAGTGCGTTTGAGAGAAAATTAATTGATCAAAAAAAATATGACTTTCTGCTTCAGAAATCACCTACAATGGCGACCTTTTACATATTACCTAAAATTCATAAGGATCAAAAGAGACCTCCAGGCAGACCGATAGTTTCGGGAAACAATAACCTGACCGAGAATATCAGCATTTACCTTGATCAACTCATTCGTCTGTTTGTTACAACTCTACCCTCCCATATCAAAGATACCAGAGACACATTATTAAGATTAAATGGTATCCACACTGATGTACCAACCCTCTTAGTGACTCTTGACGTTGAATCTTTGTATTCCAGCATCATTCATGCTAATGGTTTAAATGCATGTAGACATTATCTTTCTAACAGGGGACTAAGCTTTTCAGATCATAACACCTTCATGATGGACCTCATGGAATTTGTACTCCGCCACAATTATTTCTTATTTGATGGTAAAGTCTACCACCAGACCCAGGGTACAGCCATGGGCACATCATGTGCCCCTACTTATGCCAACTTGTACCTGGGCTGGTGGGAAGATCAAATCAAATTGTATTCACAGACGAACTTATTGAATACACTAATCACATCGAGATCTGGCTTAGATTTATTGATGATATTTTGTTAATATGGAATGGGTCTGAATCTTTACTCCTTGAATTTGTGGCTAGACTAAATTCCAACAATTTAAACTTGAAATTGACATCTGATTATAGTACCAGTGATATTTCCTTTCTTGACTTGAAAATATCTAAGAATCTACAAGGTGATATACAGACTACGGTTTTCCGTAAACAAACTGCTACTAACAGCCTACTAGCTGCCTCTAGTCTACATCCACCGTCACTAATCAAGGGGATTCCTGTAGGACAGTATTTACGCCTTAGACGCAACTGTTCTACATTACAGGAATTCCAGATACAAGCTAAGGACCTGAGGGATAGATTTCTAGATCGTGGCTACCCCATAGGAACCCTTAAGCAGGCCTACAAACGGGCATTACAGAGTGACAGGGATAAACTTTTAACAACAACTATGAGACCTCCTAGTAAAGAAATCCGGTGTATAGGAACTTACAATTACAGATGGAAAGAGATTCAAACTATATTTTCAAAACACTGGCACATTCTCAAATCAGATGTCGATCTCACGGAGGTTTTGAAGGACACTCCGAGTAGCACTAGCAGGCGTTCAGCTAATCTTTATGATGGTTTAGTGCATAGCCATTTTCAAAGGCAAAGCAAACCTACGTGGTTACAACTTCCTATAAAGGGTATGTTTCAATGCAAAACATGTAAAGCTTGTCACTACATAAAACCAGCTAAAACATTTCACAACAGTGACATGACACGAATGTATGAAATTAGACAATATATTAATTGCAAGTCAATTAATGTAGTATATCTAATAACATGTACATGCGGACAAAGATATGTGGGAAAGATAATTAGAGAGCTCAGACGGAGGGTTCTAGAGCACGTAAATTCAGTTATTAATGAACTAGACACCCCAGTGGCCTGTCATGTGAATCAATTCCATCATGGGGACGTAAAATGTCTTTCATTTACAGGCCTAGAACACTTTAGGAATAACATACGAGGTGGTAACATTGACAATCGGCTGCTTAAATGTGAAGCAGAGTGGATTTACAAACTAAAAACTCTTTATCCACATGGCCTAAATGAATTACCCCTTTTATTTAAAATCCATCAATGAATCAAAAGTACATCTCATCCCACAACATGTACACCTTGTTGAATATATTTGCTCATTATAATACACTGTGATCTGTCTGACTATACTGACATATCATGGTTTATATTGCATTAATGCATTACCTTGTGGTTTCAACATGCATTATAATATGCCATCCTTTCCCTTTAAGGTAATTCCTTTGCCTTATTTGTAAGTATGCTTATTAGCTAATTACCAACTCTGTATAGATTAGCTTTTATAAAGTCATGTGCATCTGGCTTGCATGCTGAGTTGATCAAACCTCTCTTGCCATTAGCAACAGGTACCCTACTCAATACTTACCCTATTTTTAATCACATTTGTTAATGTTTAATGTAAAGTCTGCACCCCTAGTGGCAGTAAGAGGCTCCCAATATGTGACTACAAGCGCTAATACCTATGCGCATTCCTATTGGTGACTGGTTGCCATGTCAACCAGAGACGCTATAAATTACCAGACCCTCCTCCACTGTCACTCATTCGCCCCTGACGAACCTCCGTGTAGGAGGAAAACGCGTAGGGCGTCCGGCGTACTGACGTCGCTTGGAAGGTGCCGTGTAGTGTTACAGACTGGTAACATGTATCTCTCGTGATCTTGGTTATATACAAGAAACTGGCAGCGAGCCAATTATTGCCGTTTGCATTTGTCATCACGCTTGCTGCCTGTGTTATGCGTTTTACTGGCTGCTGTATGCTGTTCATTGTATTTATATGTAGCACCTCCGTGTGCATCCTAACTCAGATGTGCGCTTAACACTCATTGTGATTGCGGGTGCTCTAGACTGACATAACATTAGAGGTCTGATTGCAGACAATCTGCGGCTTGTCTCTTCTATGCACTAGCACTGACTAATCACGTATTGCACAATAGGTGGCCTGTTTCACTTATGGCCATATCTCTCTGAGTTACAAACAATTAATTGACTGCACAGCAAATATCTTTTATATGCATTGTCAGATTCAGTCACTGGTTATATACACCTACGATAGTCAATTACTATATTTTTGTTATTGCAATATTGTTGTCACACACGGAATTAATCCACATACCACCAACCCATGATTGTGTTAAGTCCACCACATCAATTTAAGAGAGTGAGACCCCACCCCATATAGATTGTTACAGACTACTATATACCTATTTTGTGAATTTTAAAGGCAATGTTCTACCATCTTTAGTATATCAGGATAGGTACAAGTGTTGGACTTTACTATATAGCGATCATGGGTTGGCTTGATCGGTATGCTGTGTTAGTGACTGCATTTTGATACATTGCATACTTATTGTGTCGCATTTCCAGACAGCACAGAGATATTTTACCACTCTGTATCTGTAGGTTTTTGGGTTGTTCCATATGTGTTTTAACCTATAAATAATTAGGACAACACTTATTTGGTTTTACATTCAACCCTCACCCAACCACTGCCAAACCTTCCAACTTATATGAATATTGTATTCTTGTATGTCTATATTTGTTGACTTTATTTTATGTGAGACTTATTAAAAGTTATATTCTAACTGTCCCAGGAGTGCTACAACAAATGACCTTCTAGCTAGAAGGCACAGGTGTCCAATACACATTTTCTTTCTAATTTTTGATACTTTTATCATTCCTAGCTCATTGTATGCACCCGGTGCCAATCTAGGCATTTGTGGACGAATTCATATCCCATCCACACCTTCATAATAATTATTTTCAAAATCTGGTCACCCTATGTATATATTTAATTATTTATTTTCACAGCTCTTGCATCAGCCTCTGCAACATTGTTGCAGACCTCCACATGACTCTCCTGAACAGAGTCAAAACACCAACTGAACAGAACTAACTTTAGGCAGTGCTGTGTCTTATATCACCTAGGAACAGGCACATCTCTGATGTCACTAACCGTGGACACACAGCATGTTGTCACTTCCTATGGGACATATGACACCTCACCAGGGTGTGAGGGCAAACCTCCATGATAACTACTGGCAATCCTGCATACTTACCAGGTTTACTGCCAGCATGAGAAAGAGATATGTACACCAATTTTACACATGGCTACATATTTATATGTAGCACCTCCGTGTGCATCCTAACTCAGATGTGTGCTTAACCCTCATTGTGATTGTGGGTGCTCTAGACTGACATAACATTAGAGGTCTGATTGCAGACAATCTGCGGCTTGTCTGTTCTATGTACTAGCACTGACTAATCACGTATTGCACGATAGGTGGCCTGTTTCACTTATGGCCATATCTCTCTGAGTTACAAACAATTAATTGACTGCACAGCAAATATCTTTTATATGTATTGTCAGATTCAGTCACTGGTTATATACACCTACGATAGTCAATTACTATATTTTTGTTATTGCAATATTGTTGTCACACATGTAATTAATCCACATACCACCAACCCATGATTGTGTTAAGTCCACCACATCAATTTAAGAGAGTGAGACCCCACCCCATATAGATTGTTACAGACTACTATATACCTATTCTGTGAATTTTAAAGGCAATGTTCTACCATCTTTAGTATATCAGGATAGGTACAAGTGTTGGACTTTACTATATAGCGATCATGGGTTGGCTTGATCGGTATGCTGTGTTAGTGACTGCATTTTGATACGTTGCATACTTATTGTGTCGCATTTCCAGACAGCACAGAGATATTTTACCACTCTGTATCTGTGGGTTTTTGGGTTGTTCCATACGTGTTTTAACCTATAAATAATTAGGACAACACTTATTTGGTTTTACATTCAAGCCTCACCCAACCACTGCCAAACCTTCCAACTTATATGAATATTGTATTCTTGTATGTCTATATTTGTTGACTTTATTTTATGTGAGACTTATTAAAAGTTATATTTTAACTGTCCCAGGAGTGCTACAACAAATGACCTTCTAGCTAGAAGGCACAGGTGTCCAATACACCTTTTCTTTCTAATTTTTGATACTTTTATCATTCCTAGCTCATTGTATGCACCCGGTGCCAATCTAGGCATTTGTGGACGAATTCATATCCCATCCACACCTTCCTAATAATTAGAGAGCAGTATATGTCACTTGTGTTTTTGTAATAAATAATTGTATTTTCATTTTTTCGGTTTTTTATTTTCAAAATCTGGTCACCCTATGTATATATTTAATTGTTTATTTTCTTGCATATTATTTAGATTAGCTGCCATCAGTGTTTGTATGTTTTTAAATGTGAGTGTGATCAACAGTGTTTAATTAAAATCTTTTTCCATTGTTCTATATTGACTCCTGTCCCCGGTTTTTGTTCTATATATCTGTTCTATTTTCAAGGCTTATTTTGAGTGCTTTACTCAGGATTCTGTTAGTCTTTTTGTGTGTTAAATAAATATATCTATCTAATATATCTTATTATATATATCTATATATATATATATATATATATATATATAACACATATTATATATATATATATATATATAATATATTATATATATATATATATATATATTATATATACAGTGTTCGACAAACCTATACATTTCCACGCCCCTGGCGAGTGGATTTAACATCGTGGCGAGCTCCTATTGGCCCAAGCAGCAAACATGTGGTACTAGGTGGCGAGTAGATTTTTCTGTTCGGCGAGTAGATTTTTTGGTGATTTGTCGACCACTGACTATATTCAATAAATCCATATGTGACAGTCTATTTTTTAAGATTTTTAAAGAATGAATATGTGTTATATAATATTTAATTTTTAATTTGTAATATGATATATTAAAATACAATATTCTATTCTCCAGTCACATGAATTTAATCATAAAATAACAATATATTGTACTCTGAGGCTCAGATTCTATGTCAAGTTTAGTATTTTAGGTATATCATAATCTTCAAATAACCATTATGAAATGGATGATAGTAATTACTATATAGATCTATATATGACTATATTTTCCATACAAGGAAACAGGAGGAGGGGCTGTATGAAGGATGAAAATGTGCCCTTGTATTCTCCAACGTCTTAGCGTGAAAATACACCATCTGCCGACTCGGGATGACTTCACACCTCCGGAGGATTTAACCCACTCTTATAGCGCTGATGATCTGGGAAAACAAAATGGTGGACGAGCTCGGAGGAAAGCAGTAATTGAGTCAGACAGTGAAGCTTTGTCAAAAACTGATCTCCTGTTTATTGAAGGGTATACAGCCAGTTTATATAGCAAACTTGAGCATAGAAAAAACACACATATGAGAACATACTTCCTCTTTTAATTTACAGTCTGTCTATCTCAGCAAAATAACAGTTAGACAGCATAGACAGTTTATAGTCTGGGAAGGGGCCTTAATACCGAACTTGGAGGCAGTTAAAGGAAATGTCAGTCTTTAGGACAGTATGTTGAGTAATGCATTCTTGTGTAACTCATGCTCAATATGGCTGGGAAGAAGTTCCTGTTTCTACAGGGCAAAAAATAAGTCTGAACAAATACAGTTCAGCTAGTGATAAGTAGGTGATAGGTCAGGTCACTTTCTCAGACTGCCTGGACAGCACAATTACGTATGGCATATAGCATGTGGTTAGTTCCTGAGACTTAAATGTTAGTACAGAATAGTTATAGAAAAATGGTTATCCAGCAATCAAAATGGAGTCCCCCCTTATATGCACATTTTCAATCCCCCCTTTTGTCATGACTAAATGACAATTAACCTCTAGGATATGGGGGTCTCGTATTGGATTTGAATATTATCATAATCCATCAAGGGTATCTGGACTCTAGTGGCAGTAGGTCCAGAGTCATGTATCATATTTGGGAAACTGTGAATGGGGGCATTAACGTTCAGTGATGCATATGTGTGATCAACTGACTTACCAAAAGGCATAATCATTTTACATAAAGATAAACACATTAATTTGCAACATGAAATAATAACAACTAATAATACAAATATGCAAACGATAAATATCAGTCCCATAACAATTCTCTTTCCCTTATTTTGTCGTGGGTCCATAACCTAACAACTACTATATTGTTTTTGATATTGTTGATATACTTTGTCGTACTGAAGTAGTGGTGCAGGTTTTGGGGGTCAGAAAAAAATTAAAAAAAATATATATATATATATGTGGCCACAGGAGTTCTTGTTTGTAGAGAGATATATATCGGTGTGGCTGGTATGATATCTTTTCTGTTTACCAGATTTACTATAACTACAAAAACTATTACCAATTTCTAAATTACTATTCACACTGCTCTTCTGTAACTACTAGCACATTATGGCGGCTAAAATTTGTGAAAATTGGTGGGGGCTAATTTCTACCGGGAGCGATTGCACAAATATCCATCTTGCACGCATCTTTCATACTGCATTTATTCAGAATGGCAAAATAGAAAAATGGCTGCTATGGTAAAAAATGGCTGACTTATGATCCTTTCCTTGTGGCTGACACACGCCTCTGGGTGACCTCCCACTTTCCTCATAGCCTCATATCCAATCTTCTTAGTCCCCTCTTATTCTTTAGAGACAGTCTATTTAAAGAACAGTTAACCACTGCATAGTCCTGCTGGACCAGGAGATTGTCCAATTGTGCCTTGTCATTCTTTTTCGGCCATTATATCGGCACAGTTGATTTCTTCTCGGTCTCTTCTTCTGGGGGACGGCTGACATCACCGAAAAGAGGCATAGCGTCGGTGGGGGTGCAACGCACTTCTGGATCAAAGTTTACTGCATATGACACATACATAGAGAGTGATGAGTAGGACAGACACACACACAAAAGCATCCAATAGCTTCGCTTCCAGAGAACTAATCCAACCACCAAGTCCCAACAAATCCCATCCGTCATCTCTACCTTTAAACACTGGACTATTTTCCCCAAATAACATAAACTATTCTAGTTGCAGGGTAATATTCTATCTGTCCTCCTATCACAGAGTCAATAACTTCCCTAGGGCAAACTCTTATTTCTACACCCTTCGTAACCAATTTCTTATAGATGGTTCTACAAATGTCTTATTTCATATTGTCTTTTTCTCAAGGGGTTAAATATAACACTTATTTTCCCTGGGGTGCAACCTATTGAATATAGATAGTATATTGGGTTATATTATACATAAAATATGGGCTTTGTTTACTAGGATTCCATTGTGTGACAAAAGGTGTGCATAAATGCTATACATAAATCAATAAAAACAAAATAACAATTACTAAACAAAATATACCTGTTCCTACCCTATCGTCTTTGTGTGCACACTATTTACACAAACCTAATAGACTATACATTTATAATTAAAATAACAAAACCTGTAAAGAAAAAAGATTATTAAAAAGTTCAAAGTTCATATGTTGAGGCCTGGAATTTTGGCTGTGTCTCTAGGCTTTTCCACTTTGGATACGGTGTAGATTGAAGCAACTGTGGGTGGTGCTGGGATAAGTTTCATATGCGTAACGTGGATCCAAAAAGAGACCTCTGCCACTTTATTTGCTGTAGTGGTGATGAGTAGTACTTTTAATAGTAGTAGTAGCGCCTTTTCATCTGGGATGAAGAACGTTCTTGCGTAGGAAATGCTTGACCATTAACCCATCTCTCGTAGGTGCACTTTCAACTTTGACATGTGCCTAGAGAGACTCAAAAATATATTAGTTGCATACAATACTTACTAATTGTTTTACTAAACAGTCACTGTGGTCTTGACTTTGCTACAATATAAATTCATTCAAATTGGTGCCTCAGCTATTGCCAGACCAAAAGAAAAAAATGACTAAAATAATTCTGTTTAGAACTCCAAACTAATTACTTGTAATATAATTTCTTTGAAAAGTGCCGAGCACACTGCCAACCTTAAAAGGCACTCAGCATTATTCTTAAAAATAATAATAATAATACTTTCAGATTTCGTTCATCCCGGGCACTAAACCATCTAACTTCTGGGCATAGACAGCTATATGATAAACAGCAATAATACCCCTCCTTTGTTCACATAATTTTATATATGAACAATATTACAGAAAGGATAACAGCATTCAAAACATAACTAACTATTGTTGTTTGATCTGTAGCTAAACTAACTTGAATCCTTTGGGTATAAAATTTGCATTAAAAACACTGAAAACACTACTGAATATAAATATAAGCAACTATTGTCTTCTGACAGAAACATCCTGTAATATAAGAAATTATAGACACAGATTTAAAAACTTTTTTTTTTCTCGGATTGGAACAAGCTTGAAATAGCTTTCTGGGCATCCTGCCAAAACCTTGGAACAAAACAGATAAGAAAAAAAAAAAAAAAACTGTTAATTACATTACAATATAATTTGGGACATCTAAAAATGCAGCTCCTCACACGGCCTGATAACAGAATAAAATGTGACACACAAAAGAAACAAAAATAATACAACAAAAATTACCAAGACAAGGCAATGCAAAACTGTTTGAACCTGCTCGCAAACTATATTAATAAAACAGTTAAACCTAATTTGTAGCTACAGAGCTTCGGTTAACTTTCGTGTCTCAAATGTATCTCCGCACATTTTTTTCAACTGGAGAAGGGGGGCTGTCTGGGCTGCTATTCTGATTCTCTCTCTCCCTCTCTCTCTCTTGTCATGGAAATAGAGAAGTTGGAAAAGGATGTTTTTCTGGTTTTTAAGAAATCATCGTCTGGCCAGAACGAATAAATCCTCAAAATATACCAGTGACCGTGCTGAATTATAATTTTTTTTCTTTTTTTTTCTCTGACATTTGCCCATCTTTTTGTCCTTTTCTCTATAACCAGTCAAACTCTCCCTTTCCCATTATTGATTAGTTTGTGTTATAGTGCGGGTGTTTCTTACCTTTAAAATTTACACTTAACATGAGCAATTAATTATGTTCTTATTTCAGAAACACTTTCAAGTACCTAGATAATACTTGTATATATACAATAAACCGACATTCATATTATTCAATGCACATAAAACTTTCACATAGTTAGGATTCACTCAGATTATACAAGCATACAGGGATTACTCAATCAACCTTTTTACCATATTTATAAAATTTAATAAAACATTCTGGGGAAAAACTAATTTTCCTACCTTGAATTTACACTACTTGAGATTCTCAATACCGGCGGGATAGACCCGTCTGAATTTAGACAAAAATATTCTACTAAAAAAAATTCTCTGGTTCCCTTCTTAGGGGCTGGTTTGCAATTACTGGAAAAATATCTTGTCTCTTTACAATCATAGCACTTCCTGTCCTTTCTTTTCCCTTGCTTTCTTAGCTTCTCTGCGCTTTTTTTTTTTTTTTCCATTCTTACGTTATGTTAAATATAAATACAGCAGTTTGGAGTTATAACACATTTTTTTTTTCTCTTCCTCATTTTTTTTTTTTTTTAGCGTTGTTTGACAGACCTGCATAAAACTGTGCCACAGTGTCAGTATCTGATTCTGATAAATCCTGTTACTTTTCCCTGTCCCATGAACGGTCCCTGACAAGGGTTAATTCCTGCCTAGAGTCCGTCTCTTCCCCATCCGTACCGATCTGCCTGGCAGGCATATCAATAGGGAGTGGTCTAGGGAGCCTATTGCTTCGGGTTCCCCGTGAAGCCATAAGAACTTCTTTATCGGAGACTGCCTCAGAGCCTGTGACCTAGGAAAGGTTGGGTTTTTTTTAGAACAGGGACATTGGGGTAAATTGGTGCTACCTATGGAAATGGTAATTGTCCCGATGCCATAGGGGCAGGGGGCAAATATGCATTTTGAGAGTTATATATATATAAAAAAAAATTCAGTTGACAGCACTTAAAAGATGCAATTTTGACACAGGCTGCAGCACATTCCGTATCAGTTTTAACAATGCTAAAATCAACCTCTGCCTCAGCACAATCCTGTGTGTCAGCTAACAATGATTCATATTCGCGTTTTTTTAGCAGTGCGAATCAAATCGTTCCTAGTAGTATTTTTAGGTATGAAAACAGATGATTGCGGTGTAACTAGGACAGGTTTGGCATTACTATGTGCGGGAGTTAATGTTACAGCACATGAATCAGTCAATACCTCTTTAAATTCCTCAGCTAGTTCCCTTACAGAACAACAAAAATCCTTAACTCTATGATTGCTGGCTCCTGCAGATGACTCAGACGTCACAGAACCTGCTGAAGCAGTGGTTTCTTTAAGTTTCCTTAAAGGCAATTGGTTACGGGGTGATGGTATATCGGAATGAGACGAATCTGAAGTATCGTCTTCCCATTCACTCTCCCTGGAGACAGGGGGTGAAACGAGAGATGAAACTTTTGTGGAGCTTACGGCCTTGGGAAGCTTTCTGTTTGGGCTTTCTTTACAGGACGACTTATGATGCTCAGATTCAGATAGGTGTGCCACCTCTGATTCTGCATCGTCTCTCAACTCCACATAGTTGGGTAGAGAGGGCTGTGGGCAAATGCCATTACTCTCCTCCCTGCGTACGGATGCAGGAGGTTTGGGGTGATAACGCTGCCAACATGTTAGGATCAAAACTTGGAAAATAGTGGCACAGGTGTGATAGGACTATACGGGGGTATTTGTAACATCACAGAAGGCGGCGGTGTTGGGGGTAAAATATCTGGAGGTAGAAACTCCTGTGGGGGTGCATTAGGGGCTTGTGAATACATTGTAGTGAGATTATCAGGCGGGGGTGGCCAAATTGGCTCCTCGGATTTTGGGTTATCATTAGGTTTTGCCTCATTAATGTGAGGTGCAACTTTTACCCAAATGCGGCCACATAATGCCCTATAATGCATGTCCCACTCGGGATCAGGCTGAAACCATAGCCATTCAGGATCTCCACCCAAACATAATCCTTTTATCATTGTCATATGATATGCGGCAAAACTACCTTCCCATCATTTAGACAATACAATACACACTTGATTAAAATAACCAAAATCAAGCAAGCACTGCACTGTAAAAATATATGAGCAACACAGCGTAATGTCATGCACTTATATACTTAGCACTTATATACTTAGCACTTATATATCCTACGCACTGATATACTTATCACGTATATGCTTACGCACAGATATACTCAGCACTTATATACTTATGCACTTATATATACTTAGCACTTTATATGTCTTATATATCTTATTTTATATATGCCCATGCACAATAATACAGAAAAAAGAAAAAATCCCTTAAAATCCCTTACAATCCTCCTCCCCCTTAAAAAAAAAATACACTTTTCCCACAGACACTTTAAGAGTTTTTCAAGCAGATACCCAACTATATCGCTTGATATATTTGTTGCCTTTACTGGTAGGTGACTAGTGAATCCATTGGGACCCTAATAGTCCTTTACTGTGCACTGGAGGCGCCACGCTGACTCTCTCAATATCACTGAGTCAGTGTATGTGAACGCGAGCACCTCCGCGTGCACGTGGTCACGTGCTTGCCGACGCGCGCGTTTCGCGAGTGCTTTTTCAAGGCTGAATAGTCAAATATATCTGGCACAACATTGCATTACCTAACTAGGCAAGGAAGCCACAATGCTAATTCCCTGATACAGCGAGCAGCTCATAGGGTACAATACGTTTTAGCAATAGGCAAACCTAACCAGCAATTAACCCCTGGAGTGCCAGAATACAACCACACATGCCAAAGCACTGTGCCAAATGGGGACAGGTCTGACAACTGACCGATATAACACCCCAAAAGGTACAGTACTTAGCTATTAACTTGGTATCTATCTAGAACATAGTTATAGCAGTGTCACATTATACACCAGTACAAGTTTCATCAATACTAGTATACAGCACACCTCAGACATCAACCACTGTAGATGTTTATGTACCAGGCACCATACACCCTATTCAACACACTATCTATGTATAGGGAGGTGATGGTAACATATAAATAGGTGCACTTAGACCAAGATTTGTTTTATACAACAACTTTAATATGCTTTAGCTGCCATCACGCAATAGCACAGCATAGGTCCCATACTTAAGAGCACCAACTAGTATATTCATACTGGGGCACTGCATGTGTGGCCCAAACTGCTGATAATCCACTAGTACTCTAGTCAATTCACTCTATACGAGGAACACTAGGGCCAGTGAACTACCCTAACACTGGACATTAATCCAATTATGTACACTCTTCTGGACACATCAATCCAATAGAGACACACACACTTGGAATATTCAATCTTTGTTTTAGACCCCAATATTTTAACGTTATGTCAATAATAAAGTTATTTTAAATAATCACCATATCATTTTGGAATAGAGTGCTACCACCAGGGGCTCTGTCTGTCTTTTTTGTGTACTTAGTTACATGCCCCTTGCAGCACCACTCCCTCTGTAATATATCCAAGCTGAAGCGGGGGTACACCATAAGTTTCTCAGATAAAGTGACTTGCCCAAGGTCACAAGGAGCCAACACCAGGAATTGAACCAGGCTCACTCACTGAGCCACTCCCTCTCCCTTCACCGTTGCACCGTGATCTCAACCTCATGGGGTTTACTCCCAAGTACTAAAATGCCCCTGAGCACCCAACACTCTGGTGTCCACGGAGTCAATCACCCTCCGACGTGTGTGTGACATCGCTGCCCCACTAGCCCGTGTATGTTTGGTGCAATTGGAGGGATGAAGTACCTGCCGGATGTGTCCACACCTGTGCGCGCAAGGATGAATATGGGATCCATGGATCCGAAGCGATGAACCGCGACGCCTCTGCCTCTACGTTGGGTAGGCCGTGCGTCCATTGTACCACCTTAGAGTCTCTGTGGGCATAGATGGATGATCTGGTCCCAGATCACCCTGGTCCAGGATGCAGCCACGTCCTGGCTTTGTCCCTATGCTCTGGTTCTACAGGGCAGTGTCCCTGCAGCAACCACAAGCTACACAGGGGAGTCATGGCCTAGCTTGGGCCCAATAGGGGATATCTGGCCTATTACCCCTTCCTTGTCCCAGCTCCGACTGGCATGGCTTGCAGCGAACAAAAAGTATCTATCTGTAGAGCAGGAGGTTTCAGGAGCCCTATTAGCTGATACGTGCTATGTGACTCTGTCCGAGGCTCATGGGATATGTAGTCCCTGCTTGGAGCCTCTTCCTATTGGCCGCCATTTGCGCGCTTGTCCTGCGAATGCGCACCATCTCGCACATGTGCAATTGCCTCTAAGATGGCGGTGCCCTGCAAAGATAGCTGCCAGCGACACGATCGCCATCGCAACCTGCTCCGTGCCTCAGTTCTCACCCACAGCCCTCCACGCACACTCCCCATTCTCCGTTGTCGGTCACAGCGGCAGGTAAGGGAATGAAGGGGAACCCGGGAGGAACCAACAGGGTCAAGGGGAGCCCAGACGGAGACCCATGCTATGCACCTCTGCACACATTTCTTACACAAAGATACTCCCTTTCCTCTGTTGCTCGTGACACAGACCCTCATTCTCTCCCGTCTCGATTACTATAACCTCCTGCTGTCTGGCCTTCGTGCCTCTCACCTGTCTCCCCTATAATCTATCCTAAACGCTACTGCCAGATTCACACTATTCATTCCTAAATCTGTCTCAGCGTCTCCCCTGCTGAAATCCCTCTCCTTGCTTCACATCAAATCCCGCATCTCGCACTCAATTCTCCTCACTGTTAAAGCTTTACACTCTTCTTCTTCTCCTTACATCTAAGCCCTAATTTCTTTCTATACACCATCCCAACTCTTGCGTTCTGCTCGAGGATGTCTACTCTCTACCCCTTTTCATATCTAAAGTCTTCTCCTGCCTTAAATCTTTCTCACTGACTGCACGGCACCTCTGTAATGCCCTTCCACGCAGTATCCGACTAGCACCCTCTCTATCCACCTTTAAGACCCACCTGCTTAAAGAAGCATATGAGTAGCTCCATGGCTGATAATTTACAACTCATACATAAACCTTGGCCCCATACAGACACACTTACCAGAACGCCCTCCTACTGTCTCTGTACGTTCTTCCTACCAACCAATTAGATTGTAAGCTCTTTGGAGCATGAACTCCCTTTCCTAAATGTTACTTTTATGTCTGAAGCATAATTTATGTTTTATTTGTATTATTTGTTATTTATATGATTGTCACGTGTATTAGTGCTGTGAAGCGCTATGAATACTAATGTCACTATGTAAATAAAGACATAGCTACATAGATACCTACCCTGTGTAAACACTTTTCTTACGGAGAAACATTTTATACGCTCTGCACATGGGAAAGGTTTCTCCCCTGTGTAAACACTTGGGTGACAAGGTTTTCTTACGGAGAAACATTTTATACGCTCTGCACATGGGAAAGGTTTCTCCCCTGTGTAAACACTTGGGTGACAAGGTTTTCTTACTGAGAAACATTTTATACACTCTGCACATGGGAAAGGTTTCTCCCCTGTGTAAATTCTCTGGTGTCCGAGGACTGTCCTCCTATTACGGAATTGATTATGATGTAATCCCCTTTTATGAATTGTTTGGTGTGTGTTGAGGTGCCTCTCAGGGCTTAAATGTTTCCCAAATTCTGCACAATTAAAAAGTTGCTCCCTTGTGTAAATCTGCTGGTGTAACAAGAGGTCCCACTTGTATAAAATGGTTTACCACACTCTGAACAAGCAAATTATTTCCCCTGTGTGAATCATGTGGTGTGTGAGGTCATTCATCCAAGAAACCTTTTCCTATACTCTGTCCATGTGAAAGGCCTCTCCCTGCATGAGTTTGTTGGTTTCTGAAGAGATCGCCCTTAACACTGAATTGTTTCCCACACTGAACAAGCAAATGGTTTCTCCCATGTAAATACTTGGGTGTGACAGGAGGTCACACTTTGTACTGAATTGTTTCCAACACCCTGAACTAGGGTTAGACAATAACAAAAAACATCCCACCATAAGAGTATTAACCCTTTCCGGTCGAATGTCGGAATATATCTGACAAAATATTTTAGTACTTGATAGATAGGAGATAAACTCCCGAATACCGTGCTCAGCTAGGTGGGAACCTTTGCAATGTTATATGCAGATAGTGTATCATGTACAAAATAGTGTTTTAACATCCAGGAAGGAACAATCTTCTATAGCATGTATACCGTGTAATCCATAAAATTAACCCCTTCCTGTATCTACAGGTGAGGTCAGTGATAAATGTCTGACCACCTGATAACAGTAAATTGTCCCCTAGGAAGCATATGGGTTCATAAGGATAAGCCCCCAGCCGTAATTAAACAGGCTGGGGTACTCACGGTTGTAGAGGTGGATGTTCCTTCAGGGTGCGTCACGCTAATGATGAGCATGTGTAGAAATCCTCAGAGAGGTAGGAGCGGAGCACAGCAGAATGGATGCAGGGGCTGGACACCAGGTTGAATAAAAATCCTTTAATTCACGATCAACATCATGGTAGTGGATAGACAAACTTCTCTAATTTAGTACTTGCGGTCCATTGTCGGATTTCCCCGGCATTCCATTTGCACTTCTCCCAGCTGCCTTACTGACCCCTCCACCCTCCTCCCCCAGCCCAGCAGCCCCGCACTCCGGCAGCATCAGTGACACCCCCCCTCCTCCCGCCCAGCCCCGATGCAAACAAGCAGCCCCGCAATCCGGCAGCCTCACTGACTCACCCCCTTCCCTCCAAGCCCAGCACGATCCTCATCAGCAGCTCTGCACTCCAGCAGCCTCACTGACCCCCCCGCCCCCCTTCCCCCAGCCCGGCACCAGGTAGCCCCACGATGCTTCAGCAGCTGACACAGGAGGTAGGGGGTGTGGGGGGGCTGTGAGTGTGTGCAGTGTGCAGCGAGTGTGTGCAGTGTACTGTGAGTGTGTGCAGTGTGCTGTGTATGCAGTGTACTGTGAGTGTGTGGAGTGTGTGCTATGAGTGTGCTGTGAGTGGGTGCAGTGTGCTGTGAGTGAGTGTGTGCAGTGTGCTGTGAGTGGGTGCAGTGTGCTGTGAGTGGGTGCAGTGTTGTGAGTGTGCACTGTGAGTGGGTGCAGTGCACTGTGAGTGGGCACAGTGTGTTTATGCAAAAAAAATTTTTTTCCATATTCGATCAATATTATAATAATAACGCTCAAACCGCGTTATATGCGGATCGTGCTATAACGGGTTGAGCGGCATGTTTGTTTTTTTCCCCCCAAAAATTAAATTAAACCGAGTGGCGCACTTAGTGAAAATTAATTGGACCGCAAAGGGTTAAGTAATTTATCGTGATAATATTCAGCAATATATTAACACACAATAGAAAGCAAAAAAGCAAAAGTCCTCAAAATGTTCATGGTCATTTATTGTGAAACATATTTCTTATACAAATGCATTTCATTCTAAATAAAATGTAAAAAAGCAAATACATTTTAGTAATAACAAATGTTTCCATAAAAATGTTACACAAACTACACCCACACTAAAGACCCCTTTCTTCACCATTTTATTTTTATTTATAAAATGTTTTACCAGGAAGTAATACATTGAGAGTTACCTCTCGTTTTCACGTATCTCCTGGGCATAGAGTTAAGATGACAAATAATACATGGCTACAAATACAGTTAAATAAGTGAACAGGGTATACATTATATACTAGACATTGCATGCACAGTTAATAGATAATATATATTACAGGCATACCCCGCATTAACGTACGCAATGGGACCGGAGCATGTATGTAAAGTGAAAATGTACTTAAATGTACCACCTTTTCCCCACTTATCAATGCATGTGCTGTACTGCAATCGTCATATACATGCATAACTGATGTAAATAACGCATGTGTAACAAGCTCTATAGTCTCCCCGGTTGCGCACAGCTTTGGTACAGGTAGGGAGCCGGTATTGCTGTTCAGGACGTGCTGACAGGAGCATGCGTGAACTGCCATTTGCCTATTGAGCGAGATGTACTTACTCGCGAGTGTACTTAAAGTGAGTGTCCTTAAACCGGGGTATGCCTGTATAGGCGTATGCAAGTTACAGTCCAGATTAAAATGTGAGACAGTCTTAGTTATGAAAGAACTTAAACTGGTGGTGGATGCGAGAGTCTCCGGTGGTTTTTCCAGTTTTGTGGTGCATGGTAAGAACGTTTATAATTACCCCCTCGACCCCCCCTTCTTCTGTACACATTAATAGGGCATGGGGAGGCATGGGTTAATGGGCATGGGGAAGGAGGGGTTGAAGAGGCACCGGTGAGAGCCAGAGAAATATGGGGGAGAGAAATGGGTTGAGTCATGGTGGAAGGGAAGGAGTAAGAGGCATGGCAGAGGGGAAGTGGTTAATATGCAGGGGTGAGATTACCAGCAGGAGGATTCCTTATAGCTGCAGCATGTGAAAGTCATGGCGCTCCCACTCCACTGTCTCTACCAGACCCACACTCAGTCCTCTCTCTGACACTGTCCCCATCCCCACAACTCTCTGCCAGACCCACCCCACTCTGCAGCTGCTGATAGGAATGCCATGGTAATAAGGAATGGAAAGTATTGAGTTAGCGCCCATTTTTATTACTGCAGTATTACTATGCTACTGGTATATTGCCCAACCCTTCTTTGAACAATCACATATTTTATCTCATGTATGAATCCTCATGTGTGTAAGGAGGCTGATCCTCTGTGAAAAGCTTTCCCCACACTATGTACATGGAAATGATTTCCCCCGTGTATGAATCCTGTGGTGGGTGAGGAGGTTGCCCTTTTGAGAAAAACTTTTCCCACACTCTGCACATGTGAAGGGTTTTTCCCCTGTATGAGTCATCTGGTGTATGAGGCAACGTCTCTTAGTACTGAATTGTTTCCCACACTCTGTACATGTGAATGGTTTCTCCCCTGTATGAGTCATCTGGTGACTGAGGAGGGATTTCTTAATACTGAAGTGTTTCCCACACTCTGAACATGTGAATGGTTTCTCCCCTGTATGAATCCGCTCATGGTTGAGGAGCTCTGTATTCCGAGAAAAGCTTTTACTACACTCTGTACATGTGAATGGTTTCTCCCCTGTATGAGTCATATGGTGTCTGAGGAGGTGGCTCTTAGTACTGAATTGTTTCCCACACTCATGGGAATAGTTTCTTCCCTGTATGAGTTCGCTCATGTTTGAGGAGCTTCGCCTTTGCAGAAAAGCTTTTACTACACTCTGTACATGTGAATGGTTTCTCCCCTGTATGAGTCATCCGGTGTTTGAGGAGGTTGCTCTGAACTGTGAATTGTTTCCCACACTCTGTACATGTGAATGGTTTCTCCCCTGTATGAATCATCTGGTGTGAGAGGAGACTGCTCTGAACTGGGAATTGTTTCCCACACTCTGTACATGTGAATGGTTTCTCCCCTGTATGAATCCTCTGGTGACTGAGGAGGGAAGTCTTACTACTGAAGTGTTTCCCACACTCTGTACATGTGAATGGTTTCTCCCCTGTATGAATCATCTGGTGTATGAGGAAGTTGCTCTTACCTGTGAATTGTTTCCCACACTCTGTACATGTGAATGGTTTCTCCCCTGTATGAATCCGCTTATGGATGAGGAGCACTGTCTTCCGAGAAAAGCTTTTACTACACTCTGTACATGTAAATGGTTTCTCCCCTGTATGAGTCATCTGGTGTATGAGGAGATTTCTCTTAATACTAAATTGTTTCCCACACTCTGTACATGTGAATGGTTTTTCTCCTGTATGAGTCATCTGGTGTATGAGGAGACTGCTCTTTGTACTGAATTGTTTCCCACACTCTGAACATGGGAATGGTTTCACCCCTGTATGAGTCATCTGGTGTCTGAGGAGGTTGCTCTTAGTTATGAATTGTTTCCCACACTCTGTACATGTGAATAGTTTCTCCCCTGTATGAATCCGCTCATGGTTGAGGAGCTCTGTCTTCCGAGAAAAGCTTTTACTACACACTGTACATGTGAATGGTTTCTCCCCTGTATGAGTCATCTGGTGACTGAGGAGGTTTGACTTAATATTGAATTGTTTCCCACACTCTGTACATGTGAATAGTTTCTCCCGTGTATGAATCCGCTTATGGATGAGGAGCTCTGTCTTCCGAGAAAAGCTTTTACTACACTCTGTACATGTGAATGTTTTTTCTCCTGTATGAGTCACTTGGTGTCTGAGAAGACTGCTCTTAACTGTGAATTGTTTCCCACACTCTGTACATGTGAATGGTTTCATTGGTTTCACAATGGAATAATTGTTTTGTTGCACTTCAGGGCTGCGGGGAGTCAGACAGCTTCTGGATGTATCAGAGCTCAAGTTCTGTTCCTCATTCAGGCTGTTCTCTAACAGAAGTAAACAAAAATAAATACAGTGATAATAAAAATTAAACTAATAACACATATAAACAGTGCTCAACCTATTGAAATAGTGATCAACTACTAAGACTATTTAAATGCCATAGTGATAAAAACAATAATACACAATATAAACAATAATGGTGACAATGTGAATATCCCCTACACACTACAATAAATGGTTAAGGGGATGGCTGCCTCAGAACATATAGACAAATCCTCCCATATGGATTTGTCTGAATAACTGAATTACAAGAGAGCAAACAGTCCTGGGCGCACTAACTAGTAAACATGATACCAGTCTCTGGATGCAAAACAGTCCTTGGATTAGGATGGCAATAAGAGTCCTTTTTCCTTGAAGAGCTTGCTATGATTCCTTAAATACAAATACAGCTGCGCCAGCCTTTATTCTAAACCGGCCGAAGCCGAGCCGCTCTGATAACCGCGGCCAGACGCGCTCTGTTTTCCAACCGTTTAGAAATTTACTTTTTTTCCCCCAATAGGTTTTCGATCGGTCTTTTAGCATTGTCTGCAATACCGTCTAGAAACTCAAGTGGGGGATCGCGAGCTGTTGTCTTCAAAGTCTAATAGCAAATCAACCTACAGCCGTACATTTCTGTATTCTGTTCGTACTGTATACAGTAGTATGTATACAGTAGTATGAGGCTCCTAAGCCATACACAAAAAATATGAGGACACATACAGTACTTTACTGTATACAGGATACTAAAGGGAAAAGAAGTTTAGTATTACAAAAATATAACGTCACGTCTTCTTCCGAATATAAAATATTTTTATCCCTGATTATCCCGCTCATGCGGATACTGTATCCGTCATCACATTTCTATATGTATTATTTATTAATCAATATTTTTGCTAGGCTTGCTCTTCTTTTCATACTGTTTATTTTATGCGCATGCGTTTATGTCTCATTGGAACATTGTTGAAACACATAAGCGTGTTACAGTATCACATTTCTGCGCATTAAACATTATGATGACCTGTTGAAAATATTTCTTTGAACTGATAATCCAGCTGTACAGCGCTCTCCCCTCACCCCACCCCCCCCCCCCCCCACACAAGGCTAAAGTATTTCAACTTCTTATCTACACCTCTCCCACACCATTCATTAGTAACGGTTGGCTTTCTGGCTTTAATCTTCCCGAGCCTGTCATCACATTTCTGCGCATGCCTGTATGACTTCCCATTCAATTAGAATTTCAAGTCTAAAATGATTTTATTTTTTTCCGTTTCTCGACATGTGCCTGCATAACAATTCTTGATATTCTGAGAATCAATCACTACTGTAGGTTTTTAATTCTACACTAGTCATGTACGTACTTTATGAGTTGGGTGGCATGCTGTGATTTTGATTTAGGTGTGTGGGGTTCAAAACATTATGATGACCTGTTGAAACTATTTATTTGAACTGATAATCCAGCATACAGCGCTCTCCCCCTCCCCCCCCCCCACACACACAAATAAGGCTAAATTATTTCTACTTCTTATCGACACCTCTCCCAAACCATTCATTTGTAATGGTTGGCTTTCTGGCTTTAATCTTCCCGAGCGTGTTCTCACATTTCTGCGCATGCGTGTATGTCTCTTTGGAACCTTGTTGATTATTTCTGCGCATGCGTGTATGACTTCCCATTCAATTATTTTGACTACCAATATTATTTAAAGGTAGAGTGCAAGCATCCAGGGTTTCTTAGTATGATCCTCTTGATCATTTGGTACTGTCGCAACACATTCCCCATGCACCCCTTGTACAATTCTAATTTGGAGTATTAAGGTTGAGCATATGTTCTCCAATTGTTTTCCGCTTCTGCCCAGTTTTGTTCCTGTTCTGAGTCCTGGTCATATTAAAGGCCCTTGATATTAAACTAGATTGCCCCAGTCTGTTTCCTGCTAGCAAGTCCCATCCCAGCCCCAGTTCCTGCTCCTGCCCTCCTGTTGCCAAACCCCGCATGTGACCCCGATGTTCCTCCTTGCTGTCTGCCTCCGACCTCTGCGTGTGACCCGGACGTTCCTGCTTTCTGTCTGTCTGCAAACTCTGCATGTGACCCCGATGTTCCTACTTGCTGCCTGCCTCCGACCTCTATTATATTTAATTTTATTAAACTTGATTATTTCTATCTAGACCTGTACATATACACAGGACACCCCCTTTGTTTCACCTTTTTTATTTAATTTTTTTGTGTATTTTTGTGGTTGCACTGGTTCAGGTTTTTTTTTTGGTGTGGTATTCCCATATGGAAGGACTTACTAACTTGTCAATAGGAGTCACCAATAGAGCTCTTATAAAAACATTTAATCCAGAGGAAGTTGAAAGGATTTTGTTTAAATCTTCTCCTGAGGAAGCCTTTGGGCCAGATAGGCCAACTGATTATATAAATGACCTAGAGAGACTTAAAAAGAAAGAAATGTAATTATTTTTGCACGGCACAACACTTTCAGAATACTACAAACAGATCCCTAGAGGATTCCGCATTCGGAATAGACCCACTATTGGGAGTGATAACCTTGTTTTCTGTAATGATTGGTGCGGAATTCTCAATAGGGCATCATTGGATCTGATTTTATTGGTTGTAGAGGAGGTTGGTGGCCAATTGTCAAAAGTGAGGCATGAGATTCTAAAGATTGAAGGCTCCATAGAACAAACTCACAAGAATGATGTCACTGTAGAATCTCTGGAAGGTCTAAAAAATCAGTTGCAAAAATGTAAGGAGGATCTAATCCATTTTAAAAAGCAAAAGTTTAAAAAAGTGGCTAATGATTATAAGCTTGACATTGTTTATCATTGGCCTAAAAACGAACGGCGTACGAAATATCAGAACAGAGAACTGCACCTAAAGTCAGAGGTGCTCAGACGAGTGATTCAGAAGCCAGTTCTTCTGCTGAAATAGCCAGAACCAAACTCCACGTAGGGGTACTTTTTTTTAGGACAAGGCAAAATGCCTATAGAAAAGGAAGAAGACAAGGATGGGACGTGGGCAGCATAAGAATACCACCAGGGCTGCGCCCACGCCAAAAGAACAGGTACAGAACATTGGAATTAATATGTCGGATTATCTACTTACAGATGCGGAAATAAACATCTTGTCCAAAGGTCCATCGTTTGTACCCACCACCCAATCGATTTGACAATGAGGTCGAACTGTTCAAATTGGAAAGGAAGCTAAACCTCAAGTCTTTTTTCTCCGTCCGGTTACCAAGCACAGCAGATAATCCGCAGCAGCAGTCTAAAGAGGAGGTATGAAAGCTTAAATCTAAGTTTATAGCACCACATAGAAATCCCTCAGTGAATATTTTTATGAGACTGGTCAAAGGGGATTTAGGGATGTATCATGCTAGGAAACATCATGTCACATATAATCTTACACTAAGGGAAAAACAACTCTTGAAGGATCTGACTGGGAAGAAATAAATAATATGTAAGAAAGCAGACAAGGGAGGGGCTTTCGTTTTACAAAACTATTCCCAATATCGGACAGAGGTTATTAGACAACTCAGCAATGAGCAATGTTACACAAAACTAGATATGGATCCCACAATGGGCTATCAGACAGAGCTGAAAAACATTTTGCTCTTGGGATTAGGTAATTCATGGCTACAGAAGGAGTTTGAATTCTTGATCATGAAGAATCCACGTCGACCACTTTTTTATACTTTACCAAAAATACATAAGAGCCTCTATAATCCACCAGAGAGGCCAATAATCTCGGCAATAAATTCAATTAACCAACCATTGGCTATCTTTGTGGATTCTTTCTTACAGACCCTGGTGAAAAAAGAGGTTTCTTATGTAAAAGACACTTAATTTCCTGGATAAGATAAGGGCTTTAGACCTTGAGGATAAGACCTACCTCATGGCAACAATGGATGTCACTAATCTTTACCCTATTATACCACATGTTGATGGTCTGGATGTAGTGAGACAAAGATTGAGTGAGATCCAGCTAATAGGATCCCCAGTCGATTATATTCTTCTGTTGTTGCACTTTATCTTATATAAAAATTATTTTCGTCTTGAAAGGGATTTTTATTTGCAGATATCAGGTACGGCAATGGGAAGCAATGTGGCACCTTCCTATGCCAATTAATTTATGGCCAATTTTGAAATTAGATACATATATGGTTCTCCATTTTTTTCCAAAATGCTTTTCTTTTGTCGTTACATCGATGATTTGTTCTCTCTGTGGGAAGGCACATCTAATGAACTTTTGGAATTTTTTTACTATTTAGACAATCTGGACACACCTGTAAAGCTTGCAAAAAAATTGGAGAAGTGCTGCTCATCAAAAGTGGGAATAAGATCAATACAAATCTATACAGGAAACCCACGGACAGGAACGCTACATTACATGCCATGAGCTTTCATCCAGAATCTCTTAAACAGATGTTGCCATACTCACAGAAAGTTAGGGCCACAAAAATTGTCAACAGACCGGTCCAACTGGAAGAGGCATATAATGCTATTAAATCAAGGTTTCTTTCCAGAGGGCACTCTAAATCAGCAATAGAGAAAGCGTTCACATGTCCAATCACGCAAGTTCGACAGCAAGATGATCCAGAGAGGATAACGATCGTGACAAAATATACTACAGCTAGTAAGTTCCTAAGGCAGAGCATTTTGAGAAACTGGAAAATTCTGAACAGTACTTTAAAGGAGGTGTGTAAATTGCAACCGAGATTTGCGTACCAGAGTGGGCAAAATCTTAAAGATCTACTGATCAGTGCAGATAGAAGGGAGGCCTATACTGTACCCCATTTTCTAGATAATCCGAAACCAGGGTGTTATCGGTGCTGCACCTGTTCAGTGTGCAACAGCCTCAATACAGATACAGAATTCACCCACCCTAGGAGTGGGAGGAAATATAAAATCAAAGGAAGGATCACATGCACCACGATGTCTGTCATAGAAGATCACATGCCCATGTGGCTTATGTTATATTGGCAAGACGAAACGTATGCTTAAAACAAGATATGTTGAGCATAAAAAGTAAGATTAATAATGCAACGGAGGAGACGCAATTGATTAAACACTGCAGAGAGTTCAGACATTCAGTGACTTCACTCAGAGTAATGGGTATAGAACAGGTAAAAAACAACATGACAGGGTTGGATCAAGATATTTTTTTATTACAACGTGAAGCGTATTAGATATTCACGTTAGATACGGTATATCCAAAAGGGTTCAACGATAATCTATCCTTAGGTTGTTTTCTTACAGAGAGATGATTCTTTACCTGCTGCTGTTGGAGTTCTCTGATCAGTGTTGTGGTTTCTATGTTTTTCTAATATGGGATTTGTAATACCATACACACCTGTGGAGTTTTTAAGTCATAGATCAGAATGGCAAAATGGAGCACTGAGGAGGCGGGACAACATGTGATGACGTCACAAGCATCGCGAGGCTTGGAGGATTAAAGACACCCACTGATGACGTCACAACGTCGTGGGATTGGAGGAAAGAGAGTGTGACGGTTCAGGGAATTCCTTCCTCTCCATGTGTCCCTGGCACTGCGCTTCCCCCTGCCTCGGATATCCCTTTCTTGCCTCCGCGCTGTTTCCCCTTCCTCCTCCCGCATCCGTCCCACTGCGGCATTTCCTGACGCTCTCCCAGCGGCTGCGCGCTTTCCCCACAGGGCGCGCGCATGTTCGCAAACTCCCGATCCCCTCCGCAGTACTCCCTGCTCGCGGCCTCCCTCTGTCTCCCCTCCGGTCCCCTTACCTTCTGCAGTCTCTCCTCCGGTTCTCTCTGCTCCCTCGGCGGGTGCCCCTGCCTCTTGACACAGCCTGTGCGCCCGCACCCTAACCTTACAGAGGGCGCGCGCACATGCTCCTCTTGTAAACCTTCCCAGACCTCTGGCTCCGCCTCCCATGCTGTACAAGCTATCTCCCTCTCTGGCTCACCTGTCTCCTTCCTCTCTCCTCACCGATCCCTGCTGCCTCTCACTTCACCCTCTGCTCCTCCTCTCTCTCCCATTGGTGTTCCCTCCTTTATAACCCCTGTCTGTCCTCTAGCTCATTGCTCTGCATAGCTTCTTGTAACCTCTGTGTGTGCAGTCCTATGCTTGGCTCTCTTTTTTCTTTCAACATTTGTTCCTGCTTACCCTTGGATCTCCCTGGCTTGAACTCTGCTTTGTACTGGATTACCCTGCTCTCTCCTGCCCTTGAACCCTGCTTACGTATACGACCTTGCTGCCTTCTGTTATCCCTGGACTCTGGCTTACGGACATCACTATCCTGCTCTCTATTGCACTAGACTCTGGCACACGGACATCACAATCCGAACTCTGAATCCCAAGGCGTTGAAAGTATACCTTAACCATCTTTCTACAGGCCTGGCAACGCACTACCACACTCCGGGCACGCCCTCACTGCTGTGGGTGCGTGTTTTAACCCTACCCACCTCAGTACTGGGGACTGGCCAGGTCTGCGAGCATACAGGCGTTACAGAGAAGGAGGAACAAATGAGGCTGAAGAGTTGCCCTACACATCATTTGAAAGGGACGCAGAAGGCAATTTACATCAATCAGGGTCAATTAAGGACATGTGGTGGGGTCTACCTATAGAGGTTTTTATGTGTTGTTTGTTCATTATGCCATTTACCTTTGAGAAAGGCCCTTGTGGCCGAAACGTAAGTATTCAGTATTGGCTGAATACATTTTCTAAGCAGAAATCCGCAGTGCTCAGGTTTTTTCCTTTCATATGCGTCCGACCTCAGCCTGTGACCCCGACATTCCTGCTTGCTGCCTGCCTCCGACCTCAGCCTGTGACCCCAACAATCTTTGCCTAATCCTGCTGTTCCTGCAACTGAGGTCCTACCCGCTTCAGGAGTCATCCCTTGACAGGCTGCAAGGTTTCAATTTAGCTGTCCCATGCCAGCTGAGAAATTCCACTTCCTAGTTAATGGTTTTCTTTGAATAACAAATGGCATATTGAACTTCTAAAAAAAAAAAATTGTTGAAACCGAAAAAAATATATTTATTTTTTCCCCCTCAAAATAAGGAGAATAAATTGCACGGCGTAGAGAAGACATAATGTGATGGATATTTGCCAAAATTTGTCAATGAAATTGCATACTACAGTATATTGCAGGGGTGCGCAAACTGAGGGGTGCGTGAGATTTTTCTGGGGGGGCGGGGGCTGTTGCAGAGGCTCCGCGCTCCTCCCCAAGGCATTAAACTTAAATGCCAGGGGACCGCGTGAGGCCCCTGCAACCTCAATTTACCGAGATTAAGCCGGCGTCTGGACGCGTCTCCATGGCAACACTGCATCAAATGACGCCACAGGGTCATGCGGCGTGACGTCACATGCGCGTTGTGGCGTCAAATGATGCTGCGGGTCACGTGACGTCAACATGACCCCGCACTTAGCGAAGGTGGGGGGGGGGGGGGGGCTCAAGCACCAGGGGACACAAGGCAGGGCGGCGCAGCAGCAGAAGATTGCGCACCCCTGGTATACTGTATCTTTGCATGTGCAATTTATGCCGGATAATTGTGGGGAAAATTATATATTTTTCTATTCCATATTAACATTATTAATAAGAGTACAATTCTTGCTGGTCGGGGAAAGCACATTAGGTATGCTTGCTGCAGATAAACAGAAATATCTCTCACAGTCTCAGGCAGTGATCACTTTTATTAAAATTTCAAACAGCTCAACACAGAGGACTGGCTATAGCCCGAGCAGCCCAGGGGCCCATGCTCTTGGGGGGGGGGAGGGGGCGTGCTCCTTCCCCCCCACCTGTCGATAGCCCGAGCAGATATTGTGGAGAGAATAGAACCCCAATGGAGAGCACTCAGCAGATGCACAATATACAGGGGACAGGAATAGGGGTGTATGCAGTGATGTGTGAAGTGTTCACATTAAAAAACCTTTATTAGAGTCATAACTCAAAATTAAAATAGGGACGCTAAGTACCAAAATGATTGAGACTCATATGAGCCAAAAAAGCACAGCGAAAGTAAAATATATATACCAGGTCTCGCGTGTAGAGTGTAGGCTAATACCCCTGATGATATGTGCAGGGTAAAGCTAGATGGTGTCAAAAACCCACTGGAGTCTATGGCAGTTATGTTCTGTCACAGACACAGCCACTGGTGGCTATCAAAGTAGAAGCTCTAGGTAGTGGTGAGTGTGTTTATAATATCGGTCGCACGGTATATGCAAGTAGGTATACCAGGTAGGTGTTCATACGGTATACACAGGTGAGCATATCAGGTAAGTATTTAACCCTATGTGCTCTCACAGGGACAGACCGTGATCCCCAGTAATAAGGATGGACCAGGTCAGCAGATCGCTGCTGTGTTCCCTGGGTAGTGCTGCTGAATCAGAGTACTGCAGCAGTGTTTAAAGCACTCACACACACTCACTAACTACTACCTTATCGCAGATGTCATGGAGAGTACATCTGCTACAGATAAGTAACCGTCGATCCACTGGGTAGAAAAAATAAAAATTGTAGTACACAAGTAGTGTCTACATACACTCAGAACAATAAAAACGTGAGAGGCTGGTAGCATAAAAAGGGCAGAGATCGTGGTAATGCTGAATAGCTATGCACTCATAGACTAATGCTCCGTGGCTCAATAGACACACGATATCTGCTCATATAGATTAGTTACAAGCACAATGCTTCAGGCTAGCGCTCTGTTAGGGAGTTAGTATCCGATCACGAGCGTTAGTCCCGCCCCCTTGACGTAATGACGTCACTGCCAATAGCCCGAGCAGCCCAGGGGCCCATGCTCTTGGGGGGGGGGGGGCTCCTTTCCCCCCCCCCCCCCCCACCTGTCGATAGCCCATCTGTCTCTCTTCAGATAGACAGGCTTGAGCGGGTAGGAGGATAGCGGAGGATGCAGAGAACAGCTGTAGCCGGGAGGGAGGAGGCTGTCTGGCTGCTTAACCACTTCTGGGCAGCAGGTGGCGCTGCAGAGCACTTCACAGCTGCTTCTCTATGCATCTCCTGGTTCCGTGTGTCTGTTGATAAGTGTGTGTGTGTGTGTGTGTTAACGAGTGTGTGTGTTGGTAAGTGGGTATTTGAAATGCAGGTGTGTGTTTCATGCATTATGTGCATATATATGTTGTATATTTAGCGTTTTTTTTATATGTTGAATATAAATGTGTATTTTTATATGGTGTGTGTGACACTAATGTTGCATGTTAGGTATGTGTGCATATGGTGTAGTGTTTGTGTGTGTAGCCAGGTCCCCCAGGTTGACCCTCTCCTCCGCTGTAGTGGGAGAGTAAGGGAAGGTTGCAGAGCGTGCAAGGAGCGTTCCGGTGCACAGGAGGCTCCACGGCGGCCCGAGCGTTCAGGGCGCAGCCATTTTGGTACTTGGGCATGCGCAGTGAGTCCCGTAGGCGACGGCGCTAGAAGAGTTTGCGCATGCGCAGGGAGTGGCTGCGGTAGCGCGCAAAGCACAGACCAACCAGAGGAGGCCTAGAGCAGGGGACTACAAATCCCATGAGCCTCAGCCAGACCAGGCGACGCGAGGGAGCCAATAGGGCGACAGGAACTCGGCAGGAAGAGGATAGGAGGTTGCGCAGGGGAGCACGTTAGGCAGAGAAGACCAGGAAGGGGAAGAGGTAGGAGCTCTGTGTGTAGAGAGGCAAGTAGCCTCTACACTAGGCCAGTATACCCACTTAGGTCCAGATAGGCCCCTGAGTCCCAGTCAGCGTGTAGTCAATGCAGGGACAGGCCCTAGAATAGGAACCTGCCCCGTTTAGTGTGTCAAGTTAGGGACACAGAGGTTGCTGCAGAGTTACATCAGAGGTTTGGGACCAGACCTCCTCAGACACATTATCAGCCATCCAGGTGGGATCGCCCCGGAGGACCATCGCGGACGGCTCCGTGTCTTCGGATCCTTTGCGAAGATTGTTTGCGGGCCCGAGCGTAGGAGCGCTCGGCAGGTAATATCTACTAAGTGCACCAACTGTAACATTGCTCATCTTAGTGGCTGCGCAGTCACACACACACACATTTGAGGATTGAGGTGTGGGACTGTGAGGACTCGGGGGTCATGGTGGTCGCAGCGTGACCTCCCCTTACCTCTTTCCACTCCCGCTGCCGTGCGGCTCTGTCCTCCTCGCTCCCTCCCAACCCCCCGTGGTGAAGGGGCTTCCCCGTCCTCTCCGTCAGGCCGCCGCTCAGCGTGCGGCTGATGCTCGGGCGCCTGCCATTGCCCCTGCGCGCGCATCCCCTCCCGTTACGGAGCGCGTGGCGGCACCAGCTAATTTATTCACTGCTCTTGCAGTGAAGCCACGCACCCCGCCCACATGCTGGTTACTTGTTAACCCTAAACCTTACCTCCTGGCGGCCTATTATGGGGACCAATCCTGGACAGCTCCTAGGGCTCCTCCAGGCCTGCCTCCGCTCCCCATTGGTCAACCACAGTACTTAATCCCTGTCCTACCTCTCTCACATCGCGCGACATAGTCTCTGCTACAGACGTCTATCTGGCTCTCCCTTTGTCTTGCGACCCGGCTTAGCGGATGTTCCTATCTGGCTCTGGATCCCGGCTCCCTCTTGACCTTGCAGCTTCTATCATACCTTGACCACAGCTTCGACCTTGACCTACCGGATCTCTCTCCGTCCCCGACCTTGGCTAAACGGCAACGACTTCGCCTCTTCAGTACCGGTACTGGCAAGTATTGCTACACCTATACACGCCTGGCAACGGCAAAACACCACACTCCGGACACGCTCCTTCTGCTGCGGGTGCGTGCACATATACGTCCCCACCTCAGTATAAGGGACGAGTCTGGTCTGGGGGCAGCACCGGCGTAACATTATGTCGAGCCCACAAGACGCAGACCAGACTGACATGGCCTCCATGATGACGGCCATGTATCAACAAGTCCAGGCCCTAACTGACCAAATGGCTTTCCTCACTCAACAGGTACAGGACATTTCATTTCAGGCACCACCGGAGGCCGCATCGCCACTGTCGCCAGAACCAGTATCCGCCGTGACCCCAGGCCCGAAGATCCCGGCACCTAAACCGTATGCGGGGGATCAGCACGCCTATCGCGGTTTTCTCAATCAATGTGAGATCCCGTTTGAGATGACTCCGCAGCAGTACTCCACTGGTCGCAAGAAAGTGGCATATGTGTACAGCCTGCTTACAGGGAAAGCACTGGCATGGGCCTCCCCGATTTGGGAACTACGTCCCGATATCACCCGCGACTACGCGGCCTTTAGACAAGACTTGCGACAGGTCTTCGATACCCCCGCACGCCAAGAAACTGCTTCTGACTCTTTGCTTGAGCTTTCTCAGGGACGTCGTTCTGTGGCCCAGTACGCCTTGGAGTTCAGGACCATAGCAGCTGAGACACGGTGGGATCAGGAGGCTTAGTCTCAGTCTTCTGGCGAGGCTTAACGGATTCCGTGAAGGACGAGCTCGCCTCACAACCCAGGCCAGGGCTTCTGGAGGAACTCATCTCCCAAGCCAATCGAGTGGATCAGCGCCTTCAGGTACGCCGCGCCCAGCTGCCAGCTTCCCTGATTTATGCCCTTCCGTGCTCCTTTTCCCAGATTCTTAATCTTATTCGCATCCGGGAGGGCGACGCATGGAAGACCGCCTTCAACACCCGTAGCAGCCACTACGAGTATCTCGTGATGCCTTTCGGCTTATGCAACGCTCCGGTGGTTTTTCAGGACTTTATCAACGACATCTTTTGGGATGTCCTTAATCGTTTTGGAATTGTTTATCTGGATGACATCCTTATCTTTTCCAAGAATCTACAGGACCATATCATCCATACCAAGTTTGTACTCTCCCACCTTCGAGAGAACCGTTTGTTTGCCAAGATGTAGAAATGTCTCTTTCACCAGTCTACCACCTCTTTTCTTGGATATATTATTTCCAACACAGGATTGGCCATGGATCCTGTGAAACTTAAAGTCGTAATGGATTGGCCGCAACCCGACTCCCTCAAGTCTATTCAGCGGTTCCTGGGCTTTACCAATTATTACCAGAAGTTTATTCGCAACTTCTCCACCATCATCGCCCCGATCACAGCACTGAACCAGAAAGGAGCTGATCCCTCGTCTTGGTCTCCTGAGGCAGTCACAGCTTTTGAAACACTGAAACAAGCATTTGTCTCAGCTCCCATCCTTCGACACCCGAACACCAATTTTTCTTTCACCCTAGAGGTAGATGCCTCGGACTGCGGGGCCGGCGCTGTCCTATTCCAAAGATTTTCTCCCCAGGATAAACTTCACCCTGCGGGTTTTTCTCAAATAAGTTTTCCCCAGCTGAGAGGAACTATGATGTGGGCAATAGAGAACTTTTGGCCATCAAGTTGGCTCGTCAGGAATGGAGGCATCTGTTGGAGGGGTCAAAAGAGCCGTTCACTATTCTCACGGACCACAAAAATCTTTTATACATCGAGAATGCCCGTCGTTTAGGTCCGCGCCAAGCCCGCTGGTCGTTATTTTTCTCCAGGTTTAATTTTATTTTGTTTTACGTTCCCGGTTCTAAGAACATCAAGGCGGATGCTCTTTCTAGACAATATTCTTCTGATGAGACCGGAGAAGACTACAGAGTCTATCCTTCCCAAACAAAAAATTCTCGCGGTCGCTACATTCAAGAATCTGGAGAAGATCATCAAGTCTCAAAGTCACCTTCCTAGCGATCTTGAGATCTCGAAGGACACCTTATACGTGGAAGCCAACTTTATTCTGGAGATTCTGGAATGGGGGCATGCTTCCCATTCGGTAGGACACCCTGGCTACAAGAAAACTTTGGATCTCATCTGTCGCACCTTTTGGTTGCCCAATATGGCCAAATCCATCCTTGAATTTACCCGGGCCTGCCCTGTATGTGCACGCAATAAGATTCCTCGCCAGAGACCCCAGGGTCTTCTTTGCCTTTATCCATCCCGGAGCGCCCCTGGTCCCACATATCCATGGACTTTATTGTCGAATTGCCTAGGTCGAATGGCATGAACACCATTCTGGTAGTGGTGGATCGGTTTTCCAAGATGGCACATTTTATTCCTCAAAGGATTACCCTCCTCATCCGCCCTAGCCGATATTTTCTCCAAAGAGGTTTTTCGGATCCATGGCATACCCATGTCTATAGTATCAGATCATGGCTCTCAATTTGTTTCCAGATTTTGGAGGACCTTCACCAGAAGACTGGGCATTGCTTCCTCCTTCTCTTTGGGGTATCACCCTAAATCTAATGGACAGACCGAGAGGGATCTCTCGAGAAGTATTTAAGGTGCTTCGTCTCTGACTCCCAGGATGACTGGGCGGAGTTACTTTCCTGGGCTGAGTATGCCTTTAATTCCTCCAAGCATGAATCCACTGGTGAGACACCTTTCTTTATTAATTACGGCTATCACCTGGCTTGCCTACCTATTTCCAAGATTTCCTCTGGAATTCCAGCTGTGGATGAACACATCTCCCTCCTACAGGACTCTTGGGCTAGAATTCAATCTGCACTTCAAAGGGCCTCCCTGTCTTCTAAAGTCCAGGCTGACCGCAGTCGCCGACCTGCACCCAACTACAAACCAGGGGACAAGGTTTGGTTGTATACCACAAATATCCACCTCAAAACCCCTTCCCCCAAATTGGCTCCTAAGTTTCTGGGGCCATTTCCTATCCTGGAGCAGGTTCAACTACCCTCAAGCATGAGAATTCCTAATGTTTTTCATACATCTCTTCTCAAACCGTTCATCTCTAGTCCTCTATTTCCGGACCACACTCTTAAACCTGATCCAGTGATCATACAGGGCAACGAAGAGTACGAGGTCCAAACCATACTAGATTCCCGTCTCTCCAGAGGTAAAGTCCATTTCTTGGTTCATTGGAAGGGCTTCGGACCTGAGGAAAGGTCTTGGGTACCTCTTAATGACATTCATGCACCAGGACGACTTAAACGCTTCTGGAAAAGGCTTCCATCCAAGCCATAGAAGGATCGTCCTGAGGCCAACCCTGAAATGGGGAAGTACTATGAGGACTCGGGGGTCACGGCGGTCGCAGCGTGACCTCCCCTTACCTCTTTCCACTCCCGCTGCCGTGCGGCTCTGTCCTCCTCACTCCCTCCCAACCCCCGTGTTGAAGGGGCTTCCCCATCCTCTCCATCGGGCTGCCGCTCCGCGTGCGGCTGATGCTCGGACGCCTGCCATTGACCCTGCGCGCGCATCCCCTCCCGTTACGGAGAGCGTGGCGGCACCAGCTAATTTATTCACTGCTCTTGCAGTGAAGCCACGTCCCCCGCCCAAATGCTGGTTACTAGTTAACCCTAAACCTTACCTCCTGGCGGCCTATTATGGGGACCAATCCTGGACAGCTCCTAGGGCTCCTCCAGGCCTGCCTCCGCTTCCCATTGGTCAGCCACAGTACTTAATCCCTGTCCTACCTCTCTCACATCGCGCGACATAGTCTCTGCTACAGACGTCTATTCTGGCTCTCCCTTTGTCTTCGTGTATTCAGGTTGCGACCCGGCTTGGCGGACGTTCCTATCCGACTCTGGATCCCGGCTCCCTCTTGACCTTGCAGCTTCTATCATCTCTCGACCGCAGCTTGGACCTTGACCTTCCGGATCTCTCTCCGTCCCCGACCTTGGTTAAACGGCAACGACTTCGCCTCTTCAGTACCGGTACGGGCAAGCATTGCTACACCTTTACACCTGGCCTGGCAACGCCAAAACACCACACTCCAGACACGCTCCTTCTGCTGCGGGTGCGTGCACATATACGTCCCCACCTCAGTATAAGGGACGAGTCTGGTCTACGGGCAGCACCGGCGTAACAGGGACATTGGACACGGTGTCTATTGTGTCTCCTCAAGGAGGAATACTGAAAGGTTATGCTACATACAAGGTTATGGTCACCACTAGTAAAGCTACTGTTTCTTTTACATACTGTGTGAGTAGTATTGTGTTATTGTCCTGTGAAGAACAACTTCCGCTCTCCTGGGAGCCATCGCAGGTGGAGGCGCTGCATCTGGCAAGAGATAATACATATATATATATTGCCCCAGGCTCTCCGTGGCAGAGGCTCAGGCCCTGCGAGCCAACAGGTTACACAGCATTGGTAGTCATAATGTACACAGGGGGAAACAGGGCTACATGTGTATATATGGGAGGGGAGGGAGGAGAGAGGAGGTGAGGGAGGAGAGAGGAGGGGAGGGAGGAAAGAGGAGGGGAGGGAGGAGAGAGGGAAGATGATGATGAGGAGAGATGAGGAGGGAATGGATGATGATGAGGAGGGATGATGAGGAGGGGTGCACAAAGTATTCAGTTCGCACCCACCCAGTCTGCACTCACCCTTACAGACAAACAAATGCGCAAAAGAAGATAAACCTCTATATAAGTGTACAAGTGATAATGGTTGAATATACAACACACGCCCAAAAAAACTATTTGTGGTTAATAAGTGATTCAAATAAACTGGTGTTACCAATATAGAAGAGCGTCTGCTGCTGAGTAAAGGATAGCTCTAAGGGCCACTTCTTCAGGGAATAATTTTTTATTCCCTGAAGAAGTGGCCCTTAGAGCTACGAAACACGTTGGAAGGATACCACTCAACCTTTTTATTCTTGTTTAGTTGAGTTCTGAGGTTTGGAAATAGCTTGTGCCTTTGAATCGCATATTTAAGCTATAAGATCGAATTGCCTCCTTCAGCGCATGCGCCGTTACGTCATCAACCTACGCGGACGCGCAGAGAGGTGTGGAGGAAGGACGATGCACGCTGCCTCACAGCACTGAGCTGCCTACCTCCTTTGGCTCCACCGGGCGCATTGACGCATTAAGCTGGACTCAGAGACTGTGTTAATACACCTACACACTGATACTGTGACTGCTGCTTTACTCCAGCTGACTGTGTGGGAAAGGAAGTGAGATCCTAGATGGGAGAATTCCTTGCAGTTCTTGGTTGCAGATATCGGTAACAGCTAGTGTAGCTTCATGTGCCTGATTAATTCTAACCTGATGTACGCATAACCTTGAACCACTTATTTTATAAACACTGTTTTTTACTATTTCACAATGAGCGTTTTGCGCTTTGTTTTGTTTTGTTGTTTGCACTCCCCCCCTTGCCTGCCCCCCCATCTTACCTGCTCTCTGGCTCTACACGTCAAGTGACACGTTTTTGACCATGTGACCCAGCAGCTTCATTTGATGCCACGTTGTCATGGCGACACCAAAGAGCCGGTTGAGAGCAGGTAAGGGAAGTTGCAGAAGTTTCACGCCTCTGCCGGGATTTCATTAACATGCCCGGGGGAAGAGCACGGGGCCTCTACAACCACCATTTTTTACATACAGGATTGGTACCACCGAGTTAGCGGGGACCCATGGAGACCTCCTGGGGACGCCCACGATACCACCCGAGGACACACAGGGGATACCTGCGGGGAAGAACCGGGGGGCCCCCCATTGGGGCCTGCGGTTACCTCATAGCGCCTATCGGGGACCACCGGGAGTCCCACAGACACCCGTGGGTACCCCCCGGGGTGCACTGTGGAGCCTGCGAACATAGTTGGGCCCACCCGGGACCCCCGTCGGGCTGGGGTATTAATCCTGTATGTTAAAAAAAAAAAAATCATGGTTAAACAGTATGGGGGGGTTGGGGAGGCACGGGAGGTGGGTGGTGTATTGGTGTTTATTAAATATTGCAATGTTTATTGGGGGAGTAGGTGGTGGGTAGTGGGGCTGTTGTGAGTATTTGTGTTTTATTGTGGGTAGCGAGGTTAGGTGAAGGATGGATGTTTAGGCCTTGCGGGTGGGTAGCGGGAGGGGTTAACCCCTTCATTACCGTAGCGGTATTAACCGCTAAGGTAATGAAGGGGTCAAGTCCACCCACAAACCCTCCGCAAGGCCTAAATACCCACCAAGGGCCAAATACCCCCTTCACCCACCTCCGCTACCCACAATAAGCGTTTAGATTTGGGGAGAAAATAGCTAATTTAGGGCCGCGAAAGGCGTAGATAATATACTCGCGGCTTCTAGAATTGCGCAATTTTATGAACATTCAGATAAGCGGCTTATCCCGCTCACTCGGCGATTTGGTTTTGAACAAAAATTTTTAGGCCAAGTCAGGCCTTTATCGCCCCCTTATTGACGCTTACTGAATAGCAGAGGCATTTTGGCAGATAAGTGCTCGATAAGTGGCTTATGAACGCTTACTGCATAGGCCCCTATGTATTTTGTATTATTCATTTGTACTTTATTATCGTGTGCAAACAAAACGTTTCATTCTCTAAAAACTTTTTGGCGTGTTTACGTTTTTACGCTTTAGATTTCAATGAAATACACTTGAAGTACATACAGTACAGTACTAAACATCTGTGTAATATCGGATCGTGCGCACATTAACGGGAATAGGTTGCATTGCAATTAGATTAAGACACAATAACTCGTGATCGCCGTCTTGAGTTTCTGTCCGGTATTGCAGACAGAGCTAAATTTCAATTTCTGCCCTCTTTCAGGCCACGGTAAAATTCCGGCTAACCCACATGAAAATTACAGATCTCACAGCATGGATAGGCACGGATTAGGTTGCCGTGCGGCAAGCGGTCGACAACCCGCAGTTGCAGCTGCAGGTTTAGCCTGGGAGAGGGCAGAGTGGAAACAGGATAGGATACATTTGTAGTGAAGGAAGTCTGCTAAAGTATGAGATCTCCTCCAGAGGCGTTCAGAAGAGAGAGAGCCGGAACCCGGAATGTGTGTGTGGCGTGGTGTGGGGTTAGGAGGAGAACAGCAGAGAAAAATAGGGGCATATAGATCAAGAGAGGAGGATAGGGCAGAATTGTAGTTTATCACCAGGTTGNNNTGTCAGAGTCTGGAGCAGAGAGAGAGGAGCAAACGTGTGCAATTAAGAGCCGGTAGATTAATAGAGCGCAGGTCTCTGCGATAGGAGGGGTAGATGGAGGAGGGGTTAAAGGAGAAGTGAGAGAAAAAAAATGAGATGGTCAGAGAGGAAAGGGTTACATGGAGAAATTAGCTAAATGTTTTTTTTATATTGGTTATCCCCCAAATCCAGACACAAGGTACAGTCCAGGCTGTAGAGATTGCATATTCATCCTCTAGAGCTCCAGTTTTTCAGAATGGAGATTTAAAGAACCGGTCTAAATAGTCCATATAAATCTGTAATAAGTCTGTGTCTCATAAAGTTATTAGAAAATGTTTTACCGGTAAATAATATAGTGGAGTACCTCTCATTTTGAGAAGTCTTAGGTACAGAGTTATATATGAAAATGCATGGTTGTGTATATGAGAGATTATACGTTATATTTAAAGATATTTCTGTACAGTTAGACACAATAAATGTATGGGCAATATGTTGTAACTAAAAGTATTGATGGTCAGATACCCATAATTCTGCATTCCAAACCTTTATAGTGTCTGAGAGCCATATTGCACCTTCTAACTCTGCTGCATGTGGCTTGTCCCAGAACACCCAGCAGGCCTGGGGACTTCCTATGAGAGGCAATTAACCATGAATACTCACTAAATGTGACCATGCTCTGTAACAAGATAACAACCTTTGTGCAGACAAAGGGGAAAAGGTACTCACCAGAGCAGGAAATGGAACAGTTTCATTCTTATTGGGGTCAGATTTTCCTCAGTGTCCGGCTCTTTTTCTCTGATTTAATCTCTAATCTCTCCAGCAAACCACTGGGAAACCTGGCAATAAGAAAAGGAAAATCCATCATGTAAAGCTGGGAGTGGGGGCGTTCTCTGTGATTTACCTCCTCCGATGGTATAATATAATACCTCATGTAAAGAAAATATTACTAGCTCTTCTGGCAGAAAATGACGGGAATTGAAGATATATTATCTTGAAAACAAAGTGATATTACTGCGCACCAGATGTGACAATAGTGTAGTGAGTGTATATATAAAATATATATGGACTTATATAGTGGATATTCAAATTTATAATTCCAATGTTTGTAGTGACACAAACAAAATTGTGAAATATTGTAATAAGCATACAAGCGGATAAACAGTGTCTTAAAACACATAGGTGATATTAACATCAATAAACCTGTGCGTTAACACCTGCGCGTCTGCTGTGTTTAGATAGGATGGGCTGATCATCCTGAAGTTCTGTAAAAAAGAAGAAAGACAGCGAACCAACTCTCGTTGGCGAGTAAATAAAATATATAAGCTATACTGTTATTGCAGCAGGTGAGTTATGCACATACTGGTATATCAGTTAATTCATATAGGCAGTGACATGTTTTGTACATGTTACCACAGTGGCCAATGCAGACTAGATAACTCACTGCTGCATTATAGCACAATATATTTTATTACTACAACCAAGAGAGTTGTGCGTGTGTTTTTAAACTTTTCATTTATCTCTTACCTGCTGCTGGTTCTATAAGAAAACAAGATTGTTTGGTGTTTGACTGCATAACTCCCAAAATAATCAGATATTCCCTCCTTGCAGATTTCAAAGACACCAAATATCTCCTTACTCACTTAACAAGCGTGGATCATGCATGGCAGTGGGCAGTTGGCTGCTCTGGAGTGTGCTGGCAGTGAGCAGTGCGCTCGGAGGTTGCTGGCAGTGTGGCAGTGTGCTCTGGAGGTGCTGGGCAGTGGGCAGTGCTGCTCGAGGTTGCTGGCAGTGGGCAGTGCTGCTCTGGAGGTGCTGGCAGTGGGCAGTGCTGCTCTTGTTGGATGTCAGAATGTGTCTGTATAAAAGAGAAAACAGAATTGTAATTATCTGTTTTATTGGACAAATATACTGCATTTAGTACGAACTTTCAAACCTAAGATTATTAAACACCAAAAAGGTTGTTAGAAGACCAGGGGCACAAAAAAAATAAACCATACGGTCCATCCTCAAACAGGAACTTCATTTCATGGCTAGGAAGCAGGACCTGAGGGAACTCTATGGCAATTGAAAGGTTCTGTTACAAATAGAACTTCAGTGCCCTCCTGGAATTTAAACAGGATATCGCTGCCTAGGTCAGAGAACCCGATTGCAGGGACCATAAACGGATGAATCATTAAAGCCCAAAAGAAAGGAAAAATGGAAGTCACTACAAAAACAGGTCTGTGAGATCTTGGAGAAAAGAAACAGGAGGATCAGAGAAACCGGGAAAGGAAAAAGGAGAAACAAAATCAGAATCAGAAGGCATCCCGAAGTCAATCACGGATCCAGAAAGAGTTTTGTTCCAAAATGGGGTTACAACCAAGTCCTACCTGACCAAAACTGAGGAGGCCTTACAAACTAGAACTACTGTCACAGGGTCTATGGCCGCCGCCCATGGCCTTCAGAACCTCAGATGTCATCCTCCAATTCCACTACTTAAATACACCCAGAAGGCCTTCACACGCGCAACGAGGGGTCTTTCCGATCTGGCTTTTGAAAATATACCACTTATGGTGCTCCCAGGATCAATACACCATGACAGTGGATAGCGCAGAAGCTTCTGCCGATTCCAGCTGAGGTCGACGGGAGTACAATACCTTGGGGCCTTCCTTGTCAGGTTAGTGGTGGCGGTCAAAGAAAACGTCACCTGTAACCCTTGACCAGTAAATATATCCAGAGCATATAGCTCTTTACTAATAATTAAATAACTAATATATGATTAAATATGTATAGGTATCCTAAGAAACCTCCAATAGTAATTGAAATTGGTTAACAGAGAAATTTCAACAAGATGTCTAAAGAAAAATCAAAAGTGTGATACAGTACAAACTGAATTCTTGGTTTATTAAAATATGGAGAGAGAGAAGAGAGAGAGAGGAGAGAGCGAGAGAGCGAGAGAGAGCGAGGAGAGAAGAGAGAAGAGAGAGAGAGGAGAGAGCGCACGCCCCATAGTGTAAAACTGTAAATTTAATGGAGGGAAAGGGGAGGAGGGGGGGGGGGGTAAAAAAAAATGCACTCACAAAAGTACAGAATAAAAAAGCATTTCATGATTAATTAATCACCACCATCCAGTGTAGCTGCGTTTAGTCCTGGGGAACCCCCGTCACGAACCGGGATAAGCCCAAGTCCTACACAGAGTGTCCAGTGACGGGGATAGTGCGCAACACGTTCCAAAGATAGTAAAGGGGATAGCTCCTTGCTATCAAGCCTCTATGAATGTCGGCGGCTTGGATGGTTAAACCCGGCGCTCAGTGATGGGACGTAATGGTCTAGCGTCCTGCGTGATGACGCTCCCTGATGCGTTTTCGTACTCACGGGCAACTTTTCAAGGGTAGTCAATCTAGTCGCGTAATTTGCCATTCCATACTTTATTTACATTATTAGTATAGTCATTTCAATTAGAATTATTCGGTTCCACTGACACTGTAATATATGTTTAGACCACCTACCACTACCCTGAGCAGGCGTGTCTTTCGCTTTCCTGTGTTGTCCTATATATATATATATGATATATTTCCAGAAGAAGCTCTTTTGGCGAAACGGAGTAGAGCAGAGCTGTGGACAGCACCCCTCCATCCTGTGACCCGTGTGCCGTACCATACTGGCGTCGAGACTTTCCTCCGTTTAATGTGATTGATCAAGAGAGGAGGATAGGGCAGAATTGTAGTTTATCACCAGGTTGGCAGAGTCTGGAGCAGAGAGAGGAGCAAAACGTGCAATTAAGAGCCGGTGGTAGATTAATAGAGCGCAGGTCTCTGCAGATAGGAGGGGTAGATGGAGGGGTAAAAGGGAAGAAGTGAGAGAAAAAATGAGATGTCAGAGAGGAAAGGGTTACATGGAGAAATTAGCTAAATGTTTTTTCTATATTGGTTATCCCCCAAATCCAGACACAAGGTACAGTCCAGGCTGTAGAGATTGCATATTCATCCTCTAGAGCTCCAGTTCCTTTCAGAATGGAGATTTAAAGAACCGGTCTCAAATAGTCCATATAAATCTGTAATAAGTCTGTCTCATATAATGTTATTAGAAAATGTTTTACCGGTAAATAATATAGTGAGAGTTACCTCTCATTTTGAAGAATGTCTTAGGTACAGAGTTATAATGAAAATGCATGGTTGTGTTATATGAGAGATTATACGTTATATTTAAAGATATTTCATGTACAGTTAGACACAATAAATGTGATGGAATATGTACTGTAACTAAAAGTATTGATGGTCAGATACCCATAATTCTGCATTTCCAACCTTTATACGTGTCTGAGAGCCATATTGCACTTCTAACTCTGCTGCATGTGGCTTGTCCCAGAACACCCAGCAGGCCTGGGGACTTCCTATGAGAGGCAATTAACCATGAATACTCACTAAATGTGACCATGCTCTGTAACAAGATAACAACCCTTTGTGCAGACAAAGGGGAAAAGGTACTCACCAGAGACAGGAAATGGAACAGTTTCATTCTTTATTGGGGTCAGATTTTCCTCAGTGTCCGGCTCTTCTTTCTCTGATTTAATCTCTAATCTCTCCAGCACAACCACTGGGAAACCTGGCAATAAGAAAAGGAAAATCCATCATGTAAAGCTGGGAGTGGGGGCGCTTCTTGTGATTTCACCTCCTCCGATGGTATAATATAATACCTCATGTAAAGAAATATATTACTAGCTCTTCTGGCAGAAAATGACGGAATTGAAGATATATTATCTTGAAAACAAAAGTGATATTACTGCGCACCAGATAGTGACAAATAGTGATGTGTATATATAAAATTATATATGTGACTTATATAGTGATATTCAAATTTATAATTCCAATGTTTGTAGTGACACAA
>WSYH01003648.1:0-63903 GCA_036426205.1 Ascaphus truei
GAGGATGATCTATACAAACACAGAGGGAATCAGAAGATCCCACTGAGTAAAATGACCGGCTGGTCCTAAAAAAGATCCTATAAGGGGCCACAGATATATCTAAAATGAGTAGAAATTCATGGAATGTAATATACACATAGAAAAACCTGATATGCAGACATGCGTGAAAATCAGGAATGTCCCATTGAAATACAATGTTGTACAGAGCAAATGGAATGTTTATCAAACAAATGGATACTCAGGTGAGGGCAGACATAGTCACCCAGAGGGTAATCAAAGCACTGAAAATAAGTGCAAACATGTGCTATCCCTCTAATGAAGTGTAACTAATAAGCTGCTCACACATAGGGATGAGAAAAACATCAGACCACACTCATATAGCAAGAATCGCACCAAAATGATTGAATAATCTAATGATGTGCAAACAGATGCTAAGTAAACCAGATTGTTAAAAATGGAAAAAATTGAGGCTAGGTAAGGAGGACATCACCACATGTGTGTGGGAAATTAGCTGGCATAGGGAAAACCCTTGAAAAAACGGAGGACAGTCATGGGTATGCAATAATAGCTTAGAGAAAATATCACCATGTGAATGTCATGCGCCTCCGTTTCGGGTATTCGTCAGTACTCCATGATCTGGCCACGAAGAGGTTAAAGCAGGCAGACCACCATCGCCGAACTGGATGACCAAAATTGCTGCTGAGAGTGGAGAGAGAGGCTGAAATCAGCCAAGCGACTGTGTCCCACGTCAGGAAACTCCGACAGCTGTTTCACCACACGGGCTTCTTCCGTATATATATATCTCAAACGTCACTGAGTTAGCTACACCAGACTAACTCTGACATTCCACCAAAAGGTCCAGGTCCTTGCATGAACTTCCTACGAAGCATTACCACATGCGAAACGCGTTGTTCATGCAAGGACCTGTATCTTTTTGACCACATACGGCTATTGTAGTCTGCCCAAGCGCCGTGACTGCAGTCCTGACCACCGGACGCGGGATCAGGAGAGTACTGCATCGATGTGCGGAAGTTGGCTGCATTCACTGGAGACGGTCACCCATGTGAGTTAATTGTTACTCACTTTTTAACTTTAATACAGTTACTCTGCACTTCTATTTGTTTTGCGCCCCCCTGTTCTCTCCTTTTCATATTCTATTACGAGGATCGTGGGAAGATCCTCCCTTGGGTTAAGCAGCAACAACACACTTTGGGCCAGTATTACACATTGGTCTTTTATCTTTTGTTGTTTCATCATTGTTTGTATTAAGAGGGAGAGCCCCAGTTTGCCTATACGATTCCACTCTAACTACCAACTACAACTTCTTTTGGTTTGAAAATAATTTTCTGCAGCTGTGTGGGACCGCCATGGGGGCATTTGGGTGGAGGACCGTATATGATCCAACAATCCATTTGGTGCCAACCTGGTCCTCTGGCGTAGATAAATAGATGATGTTTTGTTTGTATGGCGGGGTAATATGGAATGTTTGAATAATTTCATTTTATATCTAAACGGTAACGATCTAAATCTGAAAATTACTTGAAAAATCAGTAAACAAGAGTGAGTTTCTGGACATTGTATTGTACATTGAAAAAAAAAGGGGGGGGCGTAAGTAAAACTTCTCTGTTTTGTAAATGAAATAAAGTTGACATACTGATGGTCGCTATACAATCAAAGACAGTAATGAGTGTAATTCAGTTACTTTATTTCTGACATGACATTACCATTGTATCTTGTTTCATACACCATACTATTGATTTATGATAACTAAAGTAAGAGACATATCTTTGATTGTAAAGTATACAAATGGTGTTGAAAGACTGCATCAATTGTTGAACCTGATCTTGTAGTTGCAATGGCCGGATTGGTGTTGAGAGTTAAATTAAATGTTTGTTTCATGAATGTAATGAGCAGCAGGGATTCAATTGAGTGAAAGTTGATGTTAAAGTCACCACTTAAAATGATGGTTATTGTAGGATAGTCTTTGTGCAATGAGACTGCACCGGCAATTGAGTATGGTAGCATAATGAAATGGAGGAAGTTGATGATATTGCCGAGGCGTGTATTGGTGAAATGTATATGACGGTTGAGAGGATAACTTGCCCGTTGGGTAACACGTACTCAGGAGCGCATCTGTCTCCAACCAGTGTAACTGGTAAGTCTGTCATCTGAAGGTGTATTATGTCTACATGAGGTGTACTAACGTGCAGTATTCGCAGTGTTTTGGTATATGGCAACTCCACCAGCACCACGAAGGGAAGAAAATCGGGGCTCCACGGATTTCCTCAATAAACTAATTTATTGCCAATAGACTTAATGTTTCGGCCACACAGGCCTTTCTCAAAAGCAGAAATGGCAATAATAATGGTAATTATTATTACATCCAATGAATAATAGGTGACTGTAGACGGACGTTCACAGAGGTACACAATTGGAGGCTTTTATAAGGTGAAATTTATAATAAGGCTTTATTGTGCCTTTTCCTTTTCATCAGGAAATCATCCAAACACAGGGGGGTGGGGGGGAACAAAGCTTAATTCCCTTGGGAGTATTTCTAGTGAAATCCCATGCAATTCACAACTCCTAGTTAAGCAGGTCTCCCAGCCCCAAACACATAGCATGACATAAGCAGATATAAGAAGTCTCTTTAGAATGAAAGTCTTATCTGTTAGTTGCTGTAGAGTAAGCTTCTCTGCTCTCCTGGAACCACACCCGTGCGTGCACAGAAAATCAGCATCCAGGTTTAGAAGTCTTATTTGGTGTCTTGCAATCAGCTCTGCTGTTTCTTCTTGACAGAGCTCAAGACCGGTCAGCTCCAGAGATCTGTATTCTCCATAGTTCAGCCCACAAGTGAGCTAAGGAGCCCCTTCCTGTCTCAAAGGCAGGCTTTTTCTACCACCTCTAATCAGGCAGGTGGTGTTAGTTAATTTGCTACCAGCAGTTAACCACCATACTGCTGGATTAGAGGCACATTTGTGAACAGGGATAAGTCCCCTGTTACAGTGACACAGTGAAAATAACTATATACAGTAACAAATCTAATAAAATTAAATCCCTGTAGTGGAGTGCGGAGTAGCTTGGAAGCTGGGGTAATAGAATATGTTAGACTTACAGTACTGTATAACTGCCAAGCAGAGTATCCAGGATGGTATAGAGATCAGTGCTGTGTACATTATATTCTCCTCCTACTGTATGCCCCTCGTTCTCAATCCTCTGTATACACACTGGTGTGCGGTTTGATCCATCTTTTTTTTGTGGTTCATTGAGTGTAGGTTGCAGGCTCCAAATTACATGCAGCAATAGACCTTTCTGTTTGGCGTTTGCCATTTGCATAAGTTTACAGAATTCCTCCTTAGGCAGTACATTTTCCCTGCGCTTAGTAATTGCACCAAGTTTTAGTGTGGCGAGTTTTAAATCTGCATTCATAGCACTTTCAGGATGTTCATAAAAGTGTTGTAATCTAGTAACTAACTGATGTCAGTCAGTGGCGCATGTGTCATCAGGATCGCCATTGCCTGCTTTACGACACAGTTCTTTGCAGATTAGCAATGTGTTACGAATACAGAGACAGAAATGACCCAAGAGGGATCAAAAGAATCTCCAAAGTGAAGCACTCAATACATATTAAATGAGCAGTGTGAATGGACTATGATAGTCCTCCCCATCATTATGGGGTGAGACAGTCTATTGACTGTTGTAACCAGCTGTTAAAACACCAAAAATAAAAAAGTTTTAATATATTCTAATTACAATCAACACAACTGAAGTATATACATAGAAAATATAATAAATGTAACAATAAAATCCTCAGTGATGTGGGTTTTTAGGAAACATGATATTCCTAATGTATAAATCAAAGTAAATCTTAATAACACCCAAAACATCTCATAAACTCAAGAGTGGTAAGTGTGAACAATTGTATCAGAAATAATGTTAAACCAAGGGTTAAATCCCTTAATCATCAACTCTGGTACACATACCCTCCTAATAGTCACCAAGATAGGTCTCCTGAGTATAACTGATACAGCTGTATCCAAACAAGTGATGCTAAATGCAATAGTGTCATACAGACTGCAAATAATGACAAGTAGATACAACTGTAAGTGTAACTGGCGGAGATGTCAGTTACCCGCTGTGTAAGGGTTCCAGTGGCCCAACAGAGGGCTATCTATGGATAACAACGCTGTAGATAGTCTTGCTGCACGACTGGACATGCATCCTCCAGCTTCTCACGGAGGTGGTAATATAATGTACAAAATGCCCTATCTAGAAAATGCCGATGAGACACGCGGGTCACGACGGACCACCCCACGGACAAACAAACAAACACGTTAGTGCATCGTGAGTCATTCACAGCGGACCGCCGTATAAACAAACAGAACAGCAAGCTCATATACAAGCCGTCAGATACACTCCGTGCCAGAGATGTCGCCACACCACTGCAGTGACGCTTCACGCCGACGTACGTTTTGTGCGTAGACCGCACTTCTTCAGGGAGGAGGAGGTTAGTATGCTGGTTAGTAGATGCTGTTAACTACACAGCCAAATTGAAAGCGCTACACCCTTTTAGACTATGGTTACAGGGCGTCCGTGAACTAGCCAATCAAATGTAGATGCCAATCGTGTATGCAAAATAGCCACGATATATAGCATTTGGGAAACAGACAATACGAATCAATACACAGGTATCCTACATTCAAATATATACAGATTGTCACGTACGAGCCCCTGCTAGCACGCGACCTGCATACGGGACAAGGGTTAATACCGACGCTCGCAAGCGCACCCACTCTTCACCTCCGCAAAGGTCTGTCAAATGGGCAATATCCCCTCTTGCAGGATCAAGGATCAATACACAACCCGCAAGCTGCCCAAATCTTCACCCCCTCAAGGGTCCCTCAAATGAGTTGTATCTCTCCTCAAGCCGTCCCAATATACCACCGCCACGAACAGCACACACGAGCACGTGACTTAGGCGTGAAACCAGGGTTAATACACAAGGCTACTCTAGCAAACCCCGCTTTCTCCTCTGCAAGGAACCAGCGAGTTAATATTAACCCCTGCTCAATTGCACATCATAACTACCCACTGCCACCACCTGAGGTTATGCAAATATGATAAAAGATCTTAGACTAAAATATCCGCTAAGGCCCCAGGTCCCTGTTTATTATAAGAAAAACTATAGGGTGGGAGTAAAACTGTCAACCTCACCACTGATTTACGACAGGGGCTGGGTTTAGGTTGTGTTCAATGGGAAAGAATTGTATTTAAGGCTGAGCAATTTTTATGAAGGCAGATATCCTGTGACGGTTCAGGGGATTCCTTCCCCTGCTTGTACCCCTGACGTCACCCTCTCTGTCCCTTCTCCTGACAACCTCCCCTCTTGTGACAGCTCCTGTCCTTCCCTGGCAGCCTCTGAAGCCGTTCCGTTGCCACAGCGCGCGTCTTGCAGGCCTCGCGCACCCACGTGGTACCCGGTACCCGTAGTTGGGCACTTATCTCGAGGATTTCTTACCAGCAACTGTAAAATACTACTTGACCTTTTCCCCCTAATCTGGATGTCTGGACACTACCAAATGGTATGAGCAAGCACATCAGCTAGCATGGTTGTCATGCTATTTGAAACCAGCATATTTGCACCAGCATTTTTTTTCTCAGTCCCCCTCAGTGTCTACTCCCATTCCCTTACCTCCGGTGACTGTGCCCTCCGTTCTCCCATTCTCCTCTACGGGTGTCCCCGCGGCGCTCCGCGCGCCTCGTGACGCAGCCTGTGCGCGCGCACTCTCAGATTACAGAGGGCGTGCACACACGCTCCTCTTATAGGGGTTTTCAGTCTCCTGACTCCTCCTCTCATGCCCTGCAGGCAATCTCCCTCACTGGTTCCCCGGTCTCCTCTTCTCCTCCTCACCTATCCCTGCTGTCTCCCACTTCACTCTCTGCTCCTCCTGTCTCTCCTATTGGTGTTCCCTCCTTTATAACCCCTGTCTGTCTTTTCTACCATTGCTCTGCATAGCTTCCTTTATCCCTGTGTGTGCAGTCCTATGCTTTGCTCTCTCTCTGTTCCAGCCTGTTCCTGCTCCTGCTTATCTCTGGATTTCCCTGGTTTGACCCCTGCTCGTCCTGGACTACCCTGCTCTCTGTTGCCCTTGAACCCTGCTTACGAACTCTACCTTGCTGACCTCTGTAACCCCTGGACTTGGCTTACGAACTCGACTACTCTCCTTTCTGGATCCCTGGACTCTGGCGCACACGGACACCACTATTCTTACGCTACACCACCAAGGCGTTGTAAATATACTAACTATCTTCCAACAGGCCCAGCAACGCCATACCGCACTCCGGGCTTGCCCCCACTGCTGTGGGTCTGTGGTAATACCGTTCCCACCTCAGTATTGGGGTCTCGCCAGGTCTGCGGGCATACAGGCGTGACATTATGCAGAGCCCAACAAACGCAGACCCCCATGAGGTGGGTACAGGTCTTTCAATAGAGGCCTTACAATTTGTGAGCAATCAACTGTCCACAGTCTCCCAGCAATTGGCTAAACTCTCCCTTCATGAGACTCCCATGGCTCCAGCACCCCCGGTTGCCACAACCTATGCCAGCTCTGGACCCCGTATTCCATCACCTAATCGCTATGATGGGGACCCCTTTGCCTGCCGTGGTTTCCTAAACCAATGCAATGTGCAATTCGAGATGTCCCCCTCCCTGTTCCCCACTGGTCGTTCTAAGGTGGCGTACATCTACACCTTGCTTACCGGAGACGCCCTCACCGGGGCCTCCCCCCTCTGGGAATGTAAAAAGAATTAACCCAAGATTATCCTCTGTTCAGATGCGAATTTCAGCAAGTGTTTGATACTCCTGCACGGCGCGAGACAGCCGCATTCTCTCTCTTCCATATTTCACATGCCCGAAGATCTGCTGCCAAGTACGCAATCGAGTTCCGTACTCTTGCCGCAGAGACTCAATGGAATGATGAGGCACTCGCCGCCGCATATTGGCACGGACTCTCAGACACCTTGAAAGACGATCTTGCTACTCATGCTCGGCCTTCCTCCCTGGAGGAGTTGATTACCCTGTGCGTACGCATGGACCAGCGTACTCAGGAGCGACGTCACGAGAGGCACTGTTCTCGCTCCCTTTCTTCCTCTGTTGTCTCTCACAGATCGCCTACAACACCTCTCCTGGCACTGGAGGCTCCGGAGCCGATGCAAGTCAGCAGTCAGCAACTTCGGCCACAAAGAGAATGCGACGCCGTCGGAATAGACTCTGCTTCTACTGTGCTTCTACTTAACATCATCTCCAGAATTGTCCCCTGAAGCTGGGAAATGGGAACACACAGTAATGGTAGAGGGGCTTCTACTGGGTACTGTCTCTCCTTGCCCTTCTCCCCCCGAGAACCTCCCAAAGAAGTTTTTGCTTCCTGCCACTCTGGAGGGTCCTAACCTTTTCCTGCAGGTAAAAGCTTTCATTGATTTTGGATCTGGTGGTAACTTCGTGGACCAGAACTTCGATTCTGAGAATCAAATCCCTATGGTCAGGAGGAATACTCCAATAGGTCTCGAGGCCATCGACGGCCGACCACTCCAGCCAGCGTTTATCATTTGGGTGTCTATCCCTCTCACTCTGACCTTGGCCGACGGTCATAAGTAGGTAATAATTTCCGATATTTTTCAATCTCCTACTCTCCAACTAATTTTAGGATTGCCTTCGCTTCAACTCCACAATCCACGCATTGATTAGACCGGTACTCTGCCCATCCAGTGGCCTTCGTCCGCGGACTCTGCTCCTGCTGTTTCTCCTGTTGCGGTGCTTGCCGGCCCAGATCCCGTTCCTTCTAATCTAACGATCCTGCCAACCGTGTATCATGAGTACTTGGATGTGTTCAACAAGGTACAAGCTGAGGTTCTACCTCCCCATCGCCCGTATGATTGTCCTATCGATTTGATTCCTGGGACCATCCTGCCGAAGTCTAAGTTGTATCCTCTGTCCGTTTCGGAGACTGAGGCCATGACGTCCTACATTCAAGAAAATTTGGAAAAAGGATTAATCCGCAACTCTACCTCCCCTGCCTGGGCTGGCTTCTTCTTTGTGAAGAAGAAGGATGGATCACTGTAGAGGGAGAGGGGGTTGGCCCGGTATTAAAAGGGTTGCACCCATATGGCCACCCCCTGACTTCACCAGGTAGGCAAGGGGTTAACTGGACTGCGGTCCAGGAAGGTGGTTTACACCTTGTCATGTCATGAAAATGTATGTTCCCCTGTTCCCATGTTTCATTATAATCCTGTATTTTAAAGATGTTTTAAAGTGCATTTCTGTATCTCCAGTTCTGGAGGTCGCAGAGAGTTGATATTTGGACAATATGTGGAGTCACTGTAGGCATTAAGAACTGGCAAATTTCGACCCATTGAACCCACCAGAATGGAACTTATTAATATGTGTAGATATTAAAGTGTATATGTATGGTATTTTGGATCTGCCCTGAAAATGCAGACTCCATCTGCTATGCTAATAGGTCATGAAGGGCAGCCGGCTGATTGAGCCTAAGCACTGTGATCAAAAGTTAACTAATCAACAGATCAAGTACTAATCAACAGACTCTGCCTATCTAATTGTTACCTGAGGGTGGAGAATCATCAAACTGGAGTGGTTTGTAAGTGTTATGTCTACACCTACAAACAATGCAGATACTTCATTTGATAGACTGGTCGTCGCCCCTGATTTAATTATGGTGCTACCCATAGAGTCCCAGTACACATGGGCTAATTAGCTGGGGGCATGGGTTAATCTGTGTCTCCACGTTAGAGATTGGATACAGATAATTGTTCACCAATAGTCTGTATTCAATGTTAAGAATAGGGTTACACAGGTATATAAACTGTGTCAACCCTACAGTTTTGAGTTGTGCTTCTGATTCCACCTGAAATGTCACCGGATTGCTGGAGAATTGCTAGCTGATACTTCTCCATCCCCCAACCCTAAGTAAGTGTTACCTTCTTGCCTGTTAATTGTACTATATTGCTATGTTCACCTTTTTAAGGAATAAATGATATTTTATTATATCTAAGCCTCGTTCAGTTCAACCCAGATATTTGGTGTTCATTATATCTTGTCATAAGCTACCGTGACAAGCTCTATAATTAACTGGTGGCAGCGGCGGGATTGAACTGAACCTATATTACAGTGATCTGTAGGACCCTGTAATATAGTGGGAACTCGAAGGGAATTGCGAGTTCCTGGGACTAAAGATATTGAACACACAGTAGTGCAACAGTTAACACAAGTTGTAACACCACCTCACTGCTGCGACCGTGAACCATGAGCGAGGCTGAAGGCTCATCCAACATGAGGACCCGAGCTCAGCTGAAAGACAAGTGCCGTGAATATGGACTGCCCTATGAGAACCAGGAGGTCGCAGACATGGTTGACGCAATCGGTGACTATGAAGCCCGGCTTGCAGAGCCTCAGGATATAGCTCAGCTTGCCCTTATACAGCCACCCGGAGATCAGGGAAGGAACCCAGTGCTGGGCGGCGGAATCTCGGGGAGGGAACGAGTGCACCTCCCGGGAGCAGTGCAACAGGAGGGGTACTGGTTGCTGCGGCTACCAGTCCGTTCACCCCTGAAATGTTGGCACTGATTACTGCGTGGGGTGAAAGAGGGACACCGGAGGAGCGGCTGCAGTTTATCACTATGGCAGTAAACAGACCCGCTTATTGCCCCCCTGTCCAACCCAACACAGATGAACTCAACCTGGATCAGCACAGTCTCACCAAGTTCGTGGAAGGTACTGATCAGATAGACAGTTTTCTAAAGAACTTTGAGACACAGTGCCGGCGGTACAAAGTGCTTCCCCAGCATAGGGTTGCACGTTTGGACCCCTTACTGTCCGGCTTGGCTAAGCAGACGATGATGGCACTTCCAGATGAGTATGCTTATGACTATGACCACCTGAAAGAACTGTTATTGTTTCAGTACGGTTTTACCCCTGAAGCCTACCGGGGTAAATTCCGTCAGGAAGAGAGGCAGCCCCAGGAGTATTATGTTACCTACGTGACCCTCATGGCTTTGTACGGGATACGCTGGGTGGAGGGCTATGAGGCACAGACTTACCAACACCTGCTGTACCTCATCTTTCAGGATCAGCTCATGCAGCAGTGCCCGCCGGCGGAGAGGGCTTGGGTGTACGACAAGAAGCCCAAGACTTACCAGGAGGCGGCGAGGCTTGCAGACGACTATGTGGCCAGCCGAGCCCTGATGACTGCCAAAGCAGTAGCCAAGGCGGCGGTGGCGGCGGAGGCACCGGCCAGAAAGTCTGCCAATACCCCCCAATGGACTCAGAGGCCGCCTGCGGGCAGCAGTCCACCGAAGGCGGGGGAGCTCCGGCACGAGCGCCGGTGCTACAACTGCAACCGCCCTGGTCACATCAGACCAGATTGCCCGGAACCCCTGCGTTCCGGCAGACCCCATCAGGGGCAGCGCACCCCAGCTGCGAAGCCGGTAGCCCACCACAGATTCCGGACCGGTCATGGAACCAACTCCCAGCGAGACGTCCCATACCACACCTGTCCCGGTTTCATCGGTGCCTACAGCCAGGAGCGGAGGACATCTCAGCGCGGACCTGCAGCAGACGGACGGCCGGAGCAGACATCTCACCCCAGTCACAGTCGGTAACCGGCAGCAGTCGGCTTGCTGGATTCAGGAGCTGCAGTGATCCTGGTCCGACCTGATATGGTCCGGCCAGAGGAATTACGGAATGGATACATTATGTTGCCCTTTTTCCTTCCAGTCTGTCACACCCCCGGTTGCTCTGGCAACATCTCCAGTCCTCAAAGTTAATGGACTTTCCCATTACCCCCCTGTCCTTGCTGACAGTTAGTGCAGTCTCACTTCACTTTTAGTGTGACCCTTGCCCCTCACTTCCTTTTCCACCTAAGATCACAGTGAGTACAGACCTGTCTGCATCCATTCCTGGTAAGGCCTTTCTGTCTTACCGTAGTCTAACCTCATAGAAGCATTCTACATAGAGAAGCACTCTCTGCCTATACTACACTTACAATCCTGTTGTTTTCTACTTCTGCAATAAAGTTAAGAAAGACATTAAGGACTTGTCATGCTTTGGAAGAGGGAAGACATGAGTTAAAGCTAACTGAAGCTATTCATACCTCAATACGTGACCCTAGTTTCAGGATAGTAAGACAGAGACCATGTACTAGAGGTCTACGCAGAAGCTATCACTCACAGCCTTCATGCTACAAAGTGCAGCTCTACATAGCTATACAGCAAACAGCTACAGCTTTCTGCAAAAACAAGCAGCAGTTTAAACAGCACAGTAAAAACGGATTCTATACACCTTGAATTCAACACAGAGCAGTCTCTGCAGACTGACAAACAGCAGTCTCTCACCATCACTGTACAAGCATACTGCTCCACCTTGCTACACAGAGCCACCAGCCTCTATACAGCAAACAACTACTACTTTATGCAAGACAAGCGAGCAGCTTTACATTGCTAATAAGAGCACAGACTTTCTGCAGCAAAAAGCCTTACAAACAGCAAGCAGCCTTACACTGCACACAGCCAGCAAACAACCTTGCACACAAGGCAGCAGCTTTGCAAACAGACAGTGCAGCTTACACAAAACTTGATTGCCTTTCTCTGTCTGAGTTCACCCTCTGCACAGCTTCATAGTGAGGGATTACCATCTCACCTTACCCTGCGCACGTCCCCACGGCTAGCGCCACCATGGGCCACGCCAACGGACACCAGCCAGGACACGGGTCAGAGCCACCGGACACCTGTGAGTACAGCTACCCCTACGCTGAATGCTGCAGGAGACCGCTCGGCATCATCTGAGACAGTCGCCCATCGCTGACACAGGTAAAAAACCACACGCCACACGCACTGGCTAAAGGCCTACACATACTGTACCTACAGCATGGCAGAACTCAGAGCCTCACCAGATATCACGCAGGAGAGTGATCACTCAGACACAGAGACCGCTGCGCAACTGCAACAGGCGCAGGCAGACGCAAGGCCTAAATGGACAGTCACACTGACACAAAAGGGCCGTGAAAAATATGAGGCTGACATTGACACACACCGCAAAAAATTAGAGAAGGCCTGGGAGGACACTGATCGTGAAATAAGTAATGTCGCAAGTGCTAGCGATCAAGAAACCCAGATCAAACAAGCTATTACTCAGATTAAGTCAAGCCATAGACGTTACGTAACGCTGTCACAGGCATATTTCACCTATCTGACAAGAACTAACACAGAAGACAGCACGCGGGAACGCGACCTGCAAAAGGCGATTGACCTGGAGCGCGATGACATCGTGCAGACCGCCATCGCAGACGCCCAAGCGATAGAAAAGAGCTCCTCCTGGAGACCGCATCGCAGCGCTCAAGCACATCCAGACACTCATCAAGGTCAGCAAGATCAGCGCAATCTAACGCGTCCAGCACAAGCACAAACGCTACCAAGGCGCGAGCCACCCGCAGAGGCCGCATGTGCCAGGGCCGAATATAGTCGGAGAGAGGCAGCCGTAAGGGCAGAAAGAGCGCGCATAGAAGAGGAGGAGCAGAACGCCATCGCTGCCAACGCTGCCAACGCTGCCGCCGCTGCCGCCGCTGCCGCCGCTGCCGCCGCTGCCGCCGCTGCTGACGCCATTGCTGCCAACGCCGCCGCCGCTGCTACTGCCGCCGCTGCCAATGCCGCCGCTGCGTGTAGAAAGGCCGAATTGGACGCGGACCTAGAAGCTCTAAGCAAAGAGGAGGACGCTGCTGCCGCCATAGCCCAAGCCGAAGTCTTAAAAGCAGCTGCGAGACAGGACGGCGGGGAGCAACCGTACAGACGGATAGCCTCAGAGGACCCAATCCAACGCACTGAAGACTACGTAAGGAGCCTCTTCAGTGTAAACACCAGCGCGCCATCTCAACACGGACGGAGTGACTCCACAGACACCGAAGACTTGCTAGCTCCACGAGGAGAAGGTGCTGTTCCTTCAGTGGGACATCCTGCCTGGGATAGCCACAGCCGCAACAGTGATCCACACGCCAGTGCGCACACGGATGCACCACAACAAGCTCGCAATCCAGGTATACCCACACGGGAGAACACAGCCCCTCACACTGGCCAGCAGCCATCACGCATCCACGCCAAGGAAGAGGCGACCGCACGGACCCTCCCAGCAACTACCTCAGAACGCGACCAACACGCTGATGCCTCAGGCCTGACAGACATAGCCAAGTACATGATCCGGCGTGACCTGGTGCAAGCAGGACTCATCAGCTTCGACGACCGCCCTGAGAACTACCGGACGTGGAAGTTCACGTTCAAAGACGCAATCAACAGCTTGGACTTCTCAGCAAGGGAGAGCTCAACCTGCTATTCAAGTTCCTGGGGAACGAATCCAGGGAGCACGCGAAGAGACTTCGGGCGGCAAACGCGAACCAACCCCAAGTAGGTCTTGACTTAGTGTGGGAAAGGCTAGAAGAGTGCTACGGTAGCCCCGAAGCAGTCGAGGATTCGCTCTTCAAAAGAGTCGACAGCTTTCCCAAGATCACAACTAAAGACTACTCGAAGTTACGAGAGCTTGGGGACCTGCTACAAGAGCTGGAGTTTGCAAGGAAAGACCATTCCTTAACAGGTCTCAACGTCTTGGACTCAGCTCGTGGAGTGAGACACATCTTGGAGAAGCTACCCTACAACCTCCAAAAAAGATGGATTTCACAAGGCTCCAAATACAAAAGGGAGAAGCAAGTCGCCTTCCCCCCATTCTCATTCTTCTTGAGCTTCATCCGCGAAGCGGCAAGGACAAGGAACGATCCCAGTTTCATCTAAGGTGCGCAAACCACACACAGTGCAAGCAGCCTGAGGAATGAGAGACCAGTGGCGAGATACGGTAACACTCAAACACCCATCTCGGTCCACAGGACGGACGTGCCTCCCACGACCCAAACTACTCCCGATCAGTCGGTCGCCGGAGACGAGGAACCGAGGGACCCAAACAGGGAATGTCCCATACACAAGAAGCCACACCCACTTAACAAGTGCTTTGGGTTCAGGATAAAGTCCCTAGAGGAATGCAAGAGGTTACTTGGAGAATTCAGAGTTTGCTTCAGGTGCTGCAGTTCCACGACTCACCTAGCCAGAGACTGTAAAGAAGAAATCAAATGTACCGTTGTCGAAAGTGACAAGCACGTGACATCATTACACCCAGAGGCGCTGACACTCCACCAACTCAACAACCCATCCTCCGCAGCGAGAATGGCGGGGAGGAAGGAGAAGGAGAGCCAACATCCGTCACATCTCAGCGCACCGAGGTTTGCGGAAAAGAAAGCGACAAAATGTCCTGCTCCAAAATATGCCTTGTCGCAGTGCACCCCCAGGGACAACCTGAGAAGGCTTTTCGGATGTATGCGATCCTCGACGACCAAAGCAACAGATCATTGGCGAAGACGGAGTTCTTCAACTTGTTCAACTTACAAGACAATGCCTCACCCTACACCCTCAGAACCTGTGCAGGGTCAACTGAGTCAACAGGGAGAAGAGCAAGCGGTTACGTCATATGTTCAGTGGATAACAGAGTGAAGATAGCTCTCCCCACACTCATCGAGTGCAACCACATTGCCACAAACAGGGACGAGATTACCACACCAGACGTGGCACGCCATTACCCGCACCTCAGAGGAATAGCCAACTACATCCTGCCGGTAGAACAAGGCGCCAAGATCTTGCTGCTGCTCGGTAGGGACATCATGAGGGTACATAAAGTCCGTAAACAGCATAATGGACCCCACAACGCGCCATGCGTTCAAAGACTTGACCTAGGATGGGTGATAGTGGACAACGCGTGCACTGACAAAGAGCACAGACAAGACTATGTTGACGCCCGCAGAACGGTGGTAACAGAATGTGGGCACACATCTCTCTCTGAACCATGTCTTGGCCATCTCCAAGTGACAGAAGGGCCAAGTGAAGAGAAAAGACAAGGTCATACCCCTGAGATCAACAAAAACATCCTCACATCGGGGGGATGTGACAATGGCCTAGGATGCTTAGCGATTCAGATAACCAAGGATGAAGAGTCGACTCCACTAAAGGAAGAAAGTAACCTCCCAAAGGTGACCGACAAAGGGATCGTCCAAAAGACAATAAACAATCGGACGCTCCTCCCGCGAGCAATGGCACGGCTAAGACGTACAGGTGTTCCTCTCCACAGAGTATCAAGCGACAAAGCAGCCAGCTGTCATGGCTGGCATAGCCGCAAAAAAATGCGCACTACAGGTGACGCCACAGTGTCAAAAAGACTGTCCTCTCACACGTCTAAAAAGAGACAATCACAGAGACATCTAATAAAGGGATTTACTAGGGCAAAAGAGACTGTTCTTCGTTACGTCCAGGGAGTAAATAACCCCCTGATGGCAGTTAACAAAGAGACACAAAAGCGTTTCACCAAATTACGTGGAGATGTTCTCGTGCAAGAGGAATGCACCGATGACCTACGGTGCACAGCGTTCCAGACAACAAGGGACGACGACAAGCAAACACCATCGAGGGAAGATAGAGGATTCCCGAGGTTAACAGTCAAGGAGCTCTCCAAAGATGGACCAGGCAGTTGGGTGACTCCGCTACCATCCCATTCACCAAAAGGACGCCTCCCGAACAATAGAGAACCTGCCATCTCTAGGCTCACTTCGCTCCGCCGCAACCCACAAAGGGAGCCGGAGACCAAGAATCAAATTGTGGTCTTCACGCGGAAGAGATTGCTTAGCGGACACGCAGAGCCAGTGCCTTCACTGAAGGAAGGTAAAAAATGCAGACACCTCCCATCATCTGGTGTTCACCACCGTCAGAAACCCAGCCAGATCTGGGTAACGTTCAGCTCCAATGCTCAGCACCAGGAAGCCTCTCCAAACGGTGCACTACTCACTGGACCAGACTTGACAACCGGTCTTCCAGGGGCGTTGATCCGCTTCTGCAACGAGTCAAAGGTCATCTCCTTCCGCCAAACGCCAGGTGATAGGGTGACAAACTACCACGACTAGCACATCCACGAGGTGATGCACTCTGTAGAGACAACTACAGAATCAAAGGGACTGTTCTTTCACAAAGTCGAGAGAAAACAGCGCAAGAGACCTTTACACAAAGACATTGTGGTGCAACCAGCTAACCTGGAGCTGTGCATCCACCTGGCCTCCCTTACCAGAAGGTTTTGGCCAAAGGACTTTGACGCCAATGGTACCGGCCAGTATCACCTCGCTATGTGGACATGGACTTTTGCATTGTTATGTTTGCATTGCACATATGTTCCACATATTGTTATATAGTGGTATCTTCAGATACCAGACGGGGAGTGTCATGGAACAGAAATACCCATGTCTGCCTTCTCTGTTTCAGCCCCCCATTTCCTTGGCAGTTCTGCCTGCTAGCTGTACTTGGATGTTACTTTCCTTGCAGTTTTACTCTCAGTGCAGATGGAATGGGTACATTATGTTGCCCTTTTTCCTTCCAGTCTGTCACACCCCCGGTTGCTCTGGCAACATCTCTAGTCCTCCAAGTTAATGGGCTTTCCCATTCCCCCCTGTCCTTGCTGACAGTTAGTGCAGTCTCACTTCACTTTTATTGTGACCCTTGCCCCTCACTTCCTTTTCCACCTAAGATAACAGTGAGTACAGACCTGTCTGCATCCACCCCTGGTAAGGCCTTTCTGTCTTACCGTAGTCTAACCTCATAGAAGCATTCCACATAGAGATGCACTCACTGCCTACACTACACCGACAAGTTCCTGTTGTTTTCTACTTCTGCAATAAAGTTAAGAAAGACATTAAGGACTTGTCATGCTTTGGAAGAGGGAAGACATGAGTTAAAGCTAACTGAAGCTATTCATACCTCAATACGTGACCCTAGTTTCAGGATACATCTTTTAGAAGGTACCAAGGAACCTGTTGCTATCCTCACCGACCACAAAAATTTGCTGTATATCTAGGAGGCTCGACGTCTGGGATCCCGCCAAGCTCGGTGGTCTCTCATCTTCTCCCGCTTTAACTATACCATTTCATACATTCCTGGTACCAAAAATGTCAAAGCAGACGCTCTCTCTCGCCAGTTCGCCACGGAAACCGAAGCTAATGAAATCACGGAGCCTATCCTTCCTGCCAAATGTATAATCTCCGCTAACAATTTCAATGTGTTGGACGAAATCAACAAAGCCCAAGCTCACATTCCTAGCAGGTTCAAGGTACCAGAAGGACGCTTATACGCAGCTCCACACTTTCGGCACAAAATCCTACTTTGGGGTCACTCCTCTAGATCTGCCGGACATCCAGGCTTCAAAAGGACTGCGGATCTTATTAAACGGACATTTTGGTGGCCGAAGATGAATTAAGACATTCTTGACTTTACTAGTGCCTGTCCTGTATGTGCCCAGTGTAAAACGCTCCACCACAAACCTTCTGGCCTCCTCTTGCCTCTTCCCATTCCTGAACAACCCTGGAAACACATCTCGATGGATTTCATTGTCGAACTGCCCAATTCCAAAGGAATGAACACCATTTTGGTCGTAGTAGACAGATTCTCTAAACATTCACACTTCATCTCCCTCAAGGGCCTTCCTAATTCTGCTACTCTGGCCGATGTGTTTTCGAAGGAGATATTCAGATTACATGGCGTTCCCATTTCTATTGTCTCGGACCGAGGATCTCAATTCATTTCTAAGTTCTGGCGGGCGTTCTCCCAGAGACTCGGTATTTCCCTCCTTTTCTCCTCTGGATACCATCCTCAGACCAATGGTCAGACCGAAAGGATGAATCAAACCCTAGAGCAATATCTAAGATGTTTCATATCGGACTCACAGGACAACTGGGTGGATCTTTTGCCAATCAACTCTCTCAAAAATGAGTCCACCCAGGAATCTCCCTTTTTTATTAACTTCGGCTTCCACCCCAGTAGTCTCCCTCTCTCTTCTCCCCCTTCTGGTGTTCCTGCAGCCGACTCTCATGTTACAACCCTACAGAACTCTTGGAAAAGGATCCTCAAATCTCTACAATCTGCTGTTACCAAACAAAAGACCAAGGCGGATTGGCATCGCCAACCTGGTCCTTCTTTCAAGCCTGGTGACAGGGTGTGGTTGTCCTCGAGGAATATCAGGCTCAAGACTCCATCGCCTAAACTAGCACCAAGATTTCTGGGTCCATTTAAAATAATAGAGAAAATCAACCCAGTCGCTTATCGTCTTGATCTACCCTCTAACATGAGGATTCCTTCCGTGTTTCACGTCTCCCTACTTAAACCCTTTGTACATAGCTCGCATTTCCCCGATCCTTCCCGTAAACCCAATCCAGTGTCAACCGTAGGACAACAAGAGTACGAGGTTCAATCCCTCATCGATTCTCGCTGGTCTAAAAATAAGCTCCAGTTCCTCGTCCACTGGAAGGGCTATGGTCCGGAGGAGCGTTCGTGGGTATCAGCACGTCATATCCATGCCCCAAGATTACTCCAACAATTTCATCAAAAATTTCCGCAAAAACCGTGGCTGGATCGCTCGGAGATCGATCCTCAAGGGGGGGATAATGTGACGGTTCAGTGGATTCCTTCCCCTTCTTGTACCCCTGACCGCTCCTGTCCTTCCCCAGCAGCCTCTGAAGCCGTTCCGTTGTCACGGCACGCGTCCCACAGGCCTCGCGCACCCGCGCGGTTCCCGAGCCCCTGCTGTAGCGCTCCACACTCCCAGTCCCCCTCGGTGTCTACTCCCATTCCCTTACCTCCGGTGACTGTGCCCTCTGTTCTCCCGTTCGCCTCTATGGGTGTCCCCGTGGCGCGGCGCTCCGCGCGCCTCGTGACAGAGCATGTGCGCGCGCAACCTCAGATTACAGAGGAAGCTTGCACACGCTCCTCTTCTAGGGATTCCCGATGTCTTGACTCCTCCTCTCATACCCTGCAGGCAATCTCCCTCATTGGTTCCCCGGTCTCCTCCTCTTCTCCTCCTCACCTATCGCTGCTGTCTCCCACTTCACTCTCTGCTCCTCCTCTCTCTCCCATTGGTGTTCCCTCCTTTATAACCCCTGTCTGTCCTTTCTATCATTGCCCTGCATAGCTTCTGTTATCCTTGTGTGTGCAGTCCTATGCTTTTCTCTCTCTCTGTGTTCCAGCCTGTTTCTGCTCCTACTTATCATTGGATTTCCCTGGTTTTGACCCCTGCTTGTCCTGGACTACCCTGCTCTCTGTTGCCCTTGAACCCTGCTTACGAACTCTACCTTGCTGACCTCTGTAACCCCTGGACATGGCTTACGAACTCGACTACTCTCCTTTTTGGATCCCTGGACTCTGGCGCACGGACACCACTATTCTTACGCTACACCACCAAGGCGTTGCGAGTATACTAACTATCTTCCAACAGGCCCAGCAACGCCATACCACACTCCGGGCTTGCCCCCACTGCTGTGGGTGTGTGGTAATACCGTTCCCACCTCAGTATTGGGGTCTCGCCAGGTATGCAGGCATACAGGCATGACATATCCACAGAGGAGTATTTTTGAGACCAGATACGGGATTTCTGAATGTTTCTTACCAGCGACCTCCCCGGGGAAAAATCTATGTCATTTGGTAAAGTATAGATTTTCTTTTCTGTTTATCATTTTATTTTAAGCTGTTCTGCCTTCTATTGTAACTGTATGTTTATTTTGTAATACTTTTTCTGTAATCCAAGCACTGTATTTTTATATATATATATAAAACATTCCGGCACGCATGACAGTCCCAATGAGACTAAAGAAAACCGTGTAATCCTAAAATTAGGTAAGGTGGAATCCCAGCCAAGGGGAAAAGCGCCGTGCACTTCTACCGTGGAGTCGCCGAAAGACAAGCAGATGCTGCTGGGTCACTTAAAACTTGTTTATTGGATCATCAGTACATACAAAAATAGAAAAGTTCCTCGTGGAGGAACACTGACGCGTTTCGTGCCCTTAAAGCTGCAGTTCAGTCAATATCCTGCATGTTTGTTTGTTTTAATAAATCAGTTCTGTAGTAAGAAAAAATACTTTTAGCATTTTCTGTTTTTAAAAAAACAACTTTGAAAGACCAATTTTCTTGTATTCTATTTTAACAGCCATTTGCTACGGCACTGCCCCTTCATGTCCTGTCACAAGCTCTGGCACACCCCTTTGTCAGCCCTGCCCTCCCTCTAGCACATGTCAGTGCAGGAGTGCTCATGAATATTCATGAGCTTCCACTGACAGTCAAGCAGATTATAAACAAATGCCAGCTTTTAATATGTCACCAAATTTCGACCTATCAATACATGGAGAACGAATTGACCTGCAGCTATACTGTTCTTTAGCTAATTAGAGATTGCCCACATGAAACTATTGAAGTAAAAAAATAAATGTAAAAAAAAAAAAAAAAAGACTGAACTGCAGCTTTAAGGCACTTTGTTAAAGGCACCCTTAAGGCACTCTTTGTTAAAGGCACCCTTAAGGCACTCTTTGTTAAAGGCACCCTTAAGGCACTCTTTGACAAAGTGCCTTAAGGGCACGAAACGCGTCAGTGTTCCTCCGCGAGGAACTTTTCTATTTTTGTATGTACTGATGATCCAATAAACAAGTTTTAAGTGACCCAGCAGCATCAGCTTGTCTTTCGGCGACTCCATGGCAGCAGTGCACGGCGCTTTTCCCCTTGGCTAGGATTCCTCCTTACCTGCATTGATTGTTGAGCTGGTGCACGGCCATCCAGACCTCTTCAATCAAGTCTCAGTGAGTACTACAGCGTTATTCTTCACCATATATATTGGATCCAGCTCCAGGGTGCTGTTTATCCATTTAGCTGGGAGTCAGGTTGGTCTATCATATGGTCTTCCTAGATTAACCCATTCACTTTTGGTTTACACCCCTAATATGATTTTATATAGGATCTTTCACTGGATGGATTATCGTGGATTTGATATGCATATGGTTTAATAGTGATTGCCGTTTTCTTCATTTCCTCTGGAGCTCTACTATGGGAGGTTTTTTCAATCCTTCCATTCTCTTAATCCTAAAATTAAGAGAGATATTAATATCTTTCTCTTAGTACCTGCTAGACGTCACGTGTCTGTAATCATTACCACGGATACACACATGTAACTTTTAGCATGTTCAGCAGAGGACGTCTCATGATATTCTATTTTTTTTTTTTTTTTTAGCATGTTCTTGTATAGCGCTGCTAATTGTACGCAGCGCTTTACAGAGACATTTTGCAGGCACAGTCCCTGCCCCATAGAGCTTACAATCTATGTTTTTGGTGCCTGAGGCAAAGGGAGATAAAGTGACTTGCCCAAGGTCACAAGGAGCTGACACCGGGAATTGAACCAGGCTCCCCTGCAGCAATCTCAGTGTCAGTCAGTGTCTTTACTCACTGAGCCACTCCTTCTCCCAAGGGACCTTTAATAAGGTCACTCATTCTGATACCTTCTGTAGCCACGCCCCTGGCCCCCATAAACCCCTTGACAAGAAATGCTTTGAAGCTGGGCCTCCTGTGTAGAGAACGTTTGTCACAGGTGCTATATTTCACACCCAATGCTCCAGGCATGGGCCTAGCTGTCTCTACCAGCAATATACACTTGGCCTGCAAATTAGGTGTTAACATACACCAAACCCCCTCTGTACTTTTCACACCCAACTTCAATCAATCTTTTGAAGCCCCGAGATTTCTGAAAAGACACCACACATATTTGTATTTTACTCAAACTGTAGCTCATTAACCCCTTAAGCACCAGAGGGATTAAAATAGCTATTACCTCATGACATTATCATGACACAGATGAATAGAAATAGAACAATGCCACATTGTTTAGAACATGATGGTATGTGATTATGTAGCTGTGTGAGCCCTTTAAGGTAATCTGCCCAAAGTGGTCAAAACAGATCTTAACATAATTAAAGACTATATACCTGGATACCATTTAGTTAAGAAGTATCAGCCATTAAATAAATCTCAGTTGTTACAAAAATGAAGAGTACAGAAATCCTTCATTCAGGCCTTGTGGGCTCTGGGTTTGCAATTTAAATATCCATCAGCATTCCTTCTGGAGTAGAAGTTTGTCCCAGTTGCCCCTGCGTTGACCCAAAGGGACATGCTCGATACCTGCAAAGTGTAACATGGGCCTCTACAATATGTCGTGCCACCGTGGTGTCAATGTTATTTCTGACAGCTCCAATATGCTCCAAAACCCTTGTTTTTAATTGGCGTGGGTTTTACCTACATATAATTTTCCGCACACACAGGTAATCAAATAAATGGCACCTGTGGTCAGACAATTAATATAATCATTGACCTTAAACGAGTTAGAGCCTGTGGAATCCATGAAGTCTTTAGTGACTTTCATGAATTTGCACGCCTTGCACAAGGAAAAGACCCACGAGGTTTCTGCCCCAGCCATGTCCGAGTTGATGGAATTTGAAAGTGACTTCTAACAAGTCAATCTTTATAATTTCTCGTCCTCCTACAGCCCATACTAGGTTTCTGCTGTAGAACCTGGCTCAGGTCAGGGTCCTCAAGCAAAATAAGCCAGTACTCGTTAAAAATACCTTTTTATATTGTGCAGGCAACCAAACCGTCCCCCCCCCCCCCGGCCCCCCGCCCCCCAGCATTCTACCCTGTCCCTCACGCGCACTATATTACAGGCCTAATACAGGTAGGGAAAAGGGGGAGTGGACTGGGCGCTTCTAAAGTGATAAAAAAAAGTGATAATTAATACATTTAAAAATGCAAAGTGAATAAACTTTAAATACGTGATCAACCAATGTCTTTCACCAACCCATAGTGAAAAATATAATAATGGAACAATATATACAGTGTAAAATGAAGCTGCTCAACATCCAGGTGGGACTGTTCTTTGTCCCAATGGTAACAGATTTCTTCTTTGGGGGGAGGAGCGCTGGATATATCCAATAATATGTGGAATGAAAGAAAACAAAATAGTGCAGATGGTATATGCAGTGGTTAAATAAATAGTAAGGCTCTGATGAGATTGCACTCACAAAACTTCCAGGTACAGAAGGTATGTCAGAGATACTTCTCTCTCTGACTGGAGCCCTTTTGTAGAGAGATGGTGTGGTCACAGGATATCCCTCAGTATGTATGGTTTGTAGTCAGATGTAAACTGGTGGAAACAGCTGTAGTCATGATGACTCCTGAGGAAGCAAACGAGTGAAACGCGTAGAGTCAGAGTGTCTGCTTGGGAGAAATGAAATTTGGAAGCACAGGCATTCGGAGCTGTACCCAGAGGCAAGGTATCCTTCCGCCCTCACTTGTGACGTCGTCCGGAAGTGATGCATGCGGAAGGGCTTGCTGAGACGTGAGCGGGACATACAGCTGTTCCACCGGCGCAGTGCTCCACTATATCGGCGGTTTTCTCCAATTCATTTTGTAATATGGAAAATGTGAGTTTGTTACCTTTTATCCTAAATCTTTGAATATATCTGGTGAAACATTACACACTATTTGTGGCATCTTTCTCTCATTGTATATCTGACGACTACAAACCATACACACTGAGGGATATCCTGTGACCACACCATCTCTCTACAAAAGGGTTCCAGTCAGAGAGAGAAGTATCTCTGACATACCTTCTTTACCTGGAAGTTTTGAGAGTGCAATCTCATCGGAGCCTTACTATTTATTTAACCACTGGCATATACCATCTGCACTATTTTGTTTTCTTTCATTTCACATATTATTGGATATATTCAGCGCTCCTCCCCCCAAAGAAGAAATCTAATACTGGTAGGTAGGAGTGTGGATAACCCTGGGGACATCAAGCCAAAGAGCAGGGAGAATAAAAAGGCAAATTACAATTACATCAGGCAGGGGTGCCCTAGAAATGTCATGGATGAAAAAGGGGCGCAACTTAAAAAGTTTGCTCACCCCTGTTTACAGGACGGTATGTGTTGGAGAGAGTGTTACAGGACGGTATGTGTTGGAGAGAGTGTTACAGGACGGTATGTGTTGGAGTGTTAAAGGAAGGTGTGTGTTGGAGAGAGTGTTAAAGGAAGGTATGTGTTGGAGAGAGTGTTACAGGAAGGTATGTGTTGGAAAGTGTTACAGGACGGTATGTGTTGGAGAGAGTGTTACAGGACGGCGTGTGTTGGAGAGAGTGTTACAGGACGGCATGTGTTGGAGAGAGTGTTAAAGGACGGTATGTGTTGGAGAGAGTGTTAATGGACGGTATGTGTTGGAGAGAGTGTTACAGGAAGGTATGTGTTGGAGAGAGTGTTACAGGAAGGTATGTGTTGGAGAGTGTTACAGGAAGGTGTGTGTTGGGGAGTGTTATAGGACGGAATGTGTTGGAGAGAGTGTTACAGGAAGGTGTGTGTTGGAGAGAGTGTTACAGGAAGGTATGTGTTGGAGAGAGTGTTACAGGAAGGTGTGTGTTGGAGAGTGTTACAGGAAGGTATGTGTTGGAGAGAGTGTTACAGGAAGGTGTGTGTTGGACAGAGTGTTACAGGAAGGTGTGTGTTGGAGAGAGTGTTACAGGAAGGTGTGTGTTGGAGACTGTTACAGGACGGTGTGTGTTGGAGAGAGTGTTAGAGCACGGTGTGTGTTGGAGAGAGTGTTACAGGAAGGTATGTGTTGGAGAGAGTCTTACAGGAGTATGTGTTGGAGAGAGTGTTACAGGAAGGTATGTGTTGGAGAGAGTGTTACAGGATGGTATGTGTTGGAGAGAGTGTTACAGGATGGTATGTGTTGGAGAAAGTGTTACAGGACAGTATGTGTTGGAGTGTTACAGGAGGTTATGTGTTGGAGAGAGTGTTACAGGACGGTATGTGTTGGAAGAGTGTTACAGGACGGTATGTGTTGGAGAGAATGTTACAGGATGGTATGTGTTGGAGAGAATGTTACAGGACGGTATGTGTTGGTGAGTGTTACAGGAAGGTATGTGTTGGAGAGAGTGTTACAGGAAGGTCCGGTGATGGACGTGCACCCGAGGCATTTGTGCGGGAGTCCAGTGAGGGCACCTTTTCTCCAAGCTTGAATATGAAATACTTCAGCATGAGTTGCAGTGAAAGGGTTAACCTGTTCCCCTTGTCCCCGAGCACATTTCTCTCCTAGATTTGCCGTCTTTCCTTAAACAGTCGCTGTATCTGCTTTTATTCTCCGACCCTGTGTTGTCGCTGACGTTACTGTGTGTGAGATCCCCTCTCTCACTATCGTGTGTGTGTGTGTGTGAGCGAGCAACATCTCTCCTGTGCACAGACACTGATGTTAGTGTGTGAGATCTCCTCCGTCCCTCTCTCCTGCGCACAGACACTGATGTTAGTGTGTGTGAGATCTCCTCCGTCCCTCTCTCCTGTGCACAGACACTGATGTTAGTGCGTGAGATCTCCTCTGTCCCTCTCTCCTGTGCAGACACTGATGTTAGTGCGTGAGATCTCCTCTGTCCCTCTCTCCTGTGCACAGACACTGATGTTAGTGCGTGAGATCTCCTCCGTCCCTCTCTCCTGTGCACAGACACTGATGTTAGTGTGTGAGATCTCCTCCGTCCCTCTCTCCTGTGCACAGACGCTGAGGATTGATTTATTTTTGTGACAGAAAACATCCCTGAGAAGTGGACCCCGGAGGTGAAACATTTCTACCCCAATGTACCGATCATCCTGGTGGGGAACAAGAAAGACCTGCGTAACGATGAGCAGGTCTGTACCCCTCCTGCGTTTCTCTTCTCCCTGCTTCCCAGGGTACATATTTCTAAAGGTGCTGCTGCCGCTAACTCAATCCCGCAAGGCATGACATCGCAGCTTCCTATTGGCCTGTGAGACCTTTAAACGGCCATATTTATTGCCCAGCCAGAGCGGTTACCGGCTGTCCCTTCAGAGGTAAGGATCTCAGGAAGCTAAGGGTTTGCAGAGCTAAAATGAACGTCTTTCTGAAGACCACCAGCTTCTTAACTGGGACAACAGCAAAATCTACACAAACCTGACAATTTAAAGGGAGCCGATCCATGGCCTACCAGTTCTTAAGTGACTGGTGACACAAAATGGCCACAGTGTCGGAGTCTGGCAGCCAATAGAAAGTTGCAATGTCATCGAGGGTTATGTTGCAACCTTTTATTTGTGACCCCGCAGACATGGCACAAAAAAACTAAATATATCAGACACAGGTTCCCCGGGGAGGATTTCTTTTTAGTGTGGGCTCTGAATTAATGGGGGGACCGCTTTTTATTAATGAGGTGCTTGCTACCTGTAACCTTGGCCCACCAGGCCCCTGTCAGAGTGGATATGGATATACGCTTCTCCTCTGCAGAGGCTGACATCACAAAAGTGACTGAACCTTTAAAGCGGAAATTTGCTGTGTCCCACGTAAATATAGATTCTCTCTCGCTATTCTCTGAGACTGGCAACATTCCCACTTCAGAGATACCAAGCCCTGAGCAGCAGGCCACCAGGAGCTGATTAAAATGGCTGCAAGAGATAAACTTCCAAACCACAGCAGCGGAACTGAAAACATGACGTTGTTACATTAAGATCCCCTCGTTAAGGCTGAGCCCGTATGTAACCACAGAAGTTAGATTTAGAAGGGTTTGTCTTTAGTTTCTTTGGTTACATGTTTTCAGCGTATTTATTATGTGTTACTTTACGTTTGTTTAACCATTTGGCTGCCAGAGGGTCTGCAACTGTGAAAGCGTAGAAATAAAATCAATGAGTCAAGGGTTCAAAGTAACAAGTGAGTTTATCAGTACCAAGGTACAATTGGGAGAAAAGAATTCAAAAAGAACTCAAGCCTCTGAAAACATATTGCTTGCTATCACATTTTTATACATTTCAAAATGAGTAATACGCCCTTTAAGGGGGCTGGCTTAGAGATAAAAACTATATGATGACCTATACAAAAATACATATTGATATCTAAATATGCTGCATACGCTATATTCTTATCCTATAATTTACCATAATGTGGGCCTCTTGACCTTGTGACATAAAGGAGTTACTCTGTCCAGCCCTGTGTGTTACTGTACCTGTCAGATAACAGAACCTAAGGTCAGCAGAATTATCTAAGGCAGGAAAAACCTCTTACGATTGCATTTTCAATTCTTGCATGCCTCGTAGGAATTACACAAGGGCTATAGTTACATACAGGAGCGATACTTTTCAGAATCAAACATTACAGTACATATACAAATAAACGGATAAGCATTCATACAAGCAAATACCCAGAAAATGGCGGTTAGGCCAAAATGGAGGTGATGATAGCCACACACAATCTTCACAGTCCTCTCTTTTTATTCTTAAAACATGGTATTTTAAGGATAATTCAGATAAAACTCAGAAGCGTTGCACTGGCCTGGAGGGTCCAAATTTGCATGGCTTTGATAGTTCTGGCAACTCACAGAGCTGCTGGCTATCATATCAGCCAGGCTGGTCTTTCTGCCATCATCTTCATCTGTATTTCATTGAGGAGAACTGACTTTTCCTTCTGAGATTGCATCTTCCGTGGAGCCGTCTTTGATCAGTGGCATGGCCTGGGTAGAAGGTGTTACATAGCTTTGCAGTATAGATGTACTGCACATGACACAGACATACAAAACAATCAGAACTGCAAACACACAGACAATTCCATTCATCAGTTTCACTCCTAGGAAACCAACCAACTTGGTAATTCCTAACGGATCCCATCCCTCATCTCCGCCTTTCCTTAACCTCTCCTGTATCTCTACGATCTTCTCTAGCTCATGCTCAATCTTACCACTTTGATCTCTAATAAAAACACAACATTGCTCTTTAACGAGGGCACATACGCCCCCCTTTGATGCTAAAATATAGTCTAGAGCCATTCTATTCTGTAGGGCCATTAATCTAATCTGTACCTGTTCCTGGTTGAGTAAATTAATGGATGTAGTTGTATGATTAAGGACATCATCCAGTATATCTGTAAGTACATTGAGCCAGTCATATAGCAACCCAACTCCTACATTAGGAAATAAGCTAGCCCAAAATTGTTCTTTCCATAGACTACTTTTCAACCCCTGTGCGTTGGAAGTGGCTCTGCTATTCCTGATTTTGCCAGTGGGTAATTCTTTAGTCATTGTAAAGGCAGATACAATTGTTCCTAGATAGCAGGACCCTGTCCAACCACATGGTAATACTCTGTAGGCCCATTTCCCACAAAGCCAATACACTCCCCTTGGTAAACTAGAATTTGTGAAGCACTTTTTACTATCTTAATTAAAACTGAAAAATTAAGGCCACATCCTCCCTGTAAATTTTTAGTTCCAGGCTGTAAATATATGTTTACACAAGTTTCATTAGTTGGTGGAGGCACCTGGCCCATAAATTGATTGTTGTTCCCAGTGTAATTTATGTAAAATCCACCTACAGGAACCTCATTTACCAGTGGAATTCGGTTTAAAAGTTTAGAAAAGTTCCCTGTAAACAAATTCAAATTGACATTTCCTTTTCTAAATTCGGCATTAGTATAAGGCAGCGTTTCCCAAATGGTGGGTCGCGACCCGGCACCGGGCCACAGCACCAAAATTGCCGGGTCGCAGTGAGGCTGGCCGCGCGGTGTCTCCCGTCCCCCCCCCCCCCCCGCTCAAGTTAAAAAAAATGGTGGCGATTCCCCCCGCGGTCCCGCGCGCTGGCGCAGGGCAAGCAGAGCCCGCTCCCTTCCTCCCCCCCCCGCTCCCAACGTGGGACGGAGGAGGAAGTACCAGCTCCTCTGCGGCCCGCAAGTTACATGGGAGAGGGTGGAAGTACAAGCTCCTACTGCGCCCTGCTTCCCCCCGCGGCCAGCTTCCTGAGTTCACCTCCCGTGGCACCCCCTCCCGAGCCCACCTCCCGTGCCCCCAAGCCCACCTCCCGTCCCAGGCAGCAGGGGATATCGGGGGCAGCAGGGGAAAGCGTCCGGTGGCAAGGTAAGTCACCCCACCCAGTCAATGCCTCCCACCCAAGTGTCCCTGGCCCCCTCCCACCCAAGTGTCCCTGGGCCCCTCCCACCCACCCAAGTGTCCCTGGACCCCTCCCAACCCAAGTGTCCCTGCCCCCCATACCCAAGTGTCCCTGGCCCCCTTGGCAATGGAGAACAGCTATGAATACTACTGTGGTCCCCCTCGTGATAAGGCAATAGGTTTATAGAAGAAGCGCACCTAGTAAGGGACGTTGTTCTTTTTAAGAACAAAAACGGAGGAATTGTTAGGACAGTCTGCATCAGTGACCAGAATCTTATCTCATGATTAGCTTTCCATTTTGTATGGGTCAAATTACCCTAGTTATAGAGGACTTCTGTAGTCAAGATCCTTGTGTCTGATGGACTTATAATTCCTAAATGGCACTCAGTTTTGACTTCTGAAATTAATTGCATTTTACTGTTAGTTAACATGGTACCCAGATTTTATAAAATGTACTTCGTCGTCTGTCTGCAATCGTTCAACTTTCCCTGTGTTGCCTTTTAGAGAATTAATAGATATGGTTATATTGATAAGAAGAAAATGTGTAATATTTGCTGATATTGATCTCGATGTCATCACGTTTTGTGATAACAGCAGGAATAAGCTCTGTATGTTAGGACAATTGTGCTTGTATTGGAAAAGAACACGGTCTTCAAAGTCACTGCCAAATTCAATATTGTCCCCTAAATGTCGCTCACCCCACCTAGAATCACGCCATCCAAGTGCAAAGCTCAAGCCGCCAAGACAAGAGCCATTTTACAAAAATAACTCACTATGAATTATCTGAATAATGTTACAATGGTCCCTAACTCTCTATGCACCCAACTATCTTTCCGTTTTTCTTCTGTACTAAAAGTCATTACCTATATGAGTAATAAAATTGAGAACAAAGGCATCTTTTGAAACCTGGCTGCGATTTACGTTTCATTTCGTTCGTCTTCCAGGCCTGATAAGGTTCATCAAAGATCAAAGATAACAGTTGCAGGGCGTGAAAGCTTCCCGGGAAGTCTGCTGCAAAATGGTGCAGATGGTGTAGTATCCAGTCACAAGGCTTCAGTGTACCTGGCAGAGGAAAAGTTCCTCTGGGTTCTGAAGCATAGGTGAGGAAATTAGGTCTTCCTTCAGTTTTGGTGTCCAGAAGTGGGAAATTTTAAAAGTTTAAAAGTTTAGAAAAGTTCCCTGTAAACAAATTCAAATTGACATTTCCTTTTCTAAATTCGGCATTAGTATAAGGTATCCCAACCCAGGGGGCTGTTTGTGTATGTGGTATATATCCACACACCACACAGGATTCATTTACCCCAGATTTAATATACACAGATCTGCAAACGTCAATAAACGTATTATCTTTTTCCAAAGGGGTTAAATGTAATTCTCTCTTGCGTCGTTGGGGGCCACTAGAGTATGGCAGGGAATCATTGTATATATTCCCACGTGACCCATTAACCTGTGTAGTATTGTGCAAGATTGTATGATTGTCTGCAAAGTGATGTGACCATAAAACAATAAACATTACAAATGTTGCAAAACCGATCATCCCTAGTACTGCCTTCTCATCATCTGGATGCCGTAGGCTGATCTGGTTTAGCGGAGCATACATCTTAAAAACACACTCTAAAGCATAAAAATAATATCGAGTCTTGAAAAAAAACAAATTGTTCGTTTAAGACCGGGCCGTGCTTGAAGTCTTAATTCCTCGGTGGTTAAATGTTCTAGGATTATTATGCCTAGATACACGAACTGTTGGTCAGTGGTCAGGGAAAACCCGTCAAAACACTGGCTTGATGATTCTTTGTCTTTGTTAGCTGTTTACGGTGGTGCCGGCACTATTTTTACGTGAGTAATGTGTATCCACGAAGATAATTCAGCAACTTTTACTGCAGTGTTGGTGGTGAGTAGCACCTGGAATGGTCCATGCCACCTGGGATGGAGAGCGTTTTTGCGTAGGAAATGTTTGACCATCACCCAGTCTCCTTCTTTTAGATGCTGCTGCTTTGTATTCTCCTTAGTAGACTGTGTGGCCTTCACCTGAGAATGGAGAGACTGAAGCAATTGCATTAATTTCACACAGTAGACGCTAATTAAATCATCAGTCATAGCATGATCATGCATCAATAACTTGTAAAAAACTCCCTGCAGTAACATGGGTCTACCCATCAGATCTCGTGAGTGTTAATTTTAGTTTTGCCTTGTGGAGCGCTCCTTATTGAACAAGCGCCAAGGGCAGGCGTTGGCCGTGTAATTTGGTTAACAATCATCTCAGCGCAAATTGTTGCGATTCTTATTTTTGAGAACGCTCATTGGTTCATCCAACATTTCCCCACTCGAGGTGATAGGGCAACATGCTAAGGTGGTAATAATACCCAACACCTTAGCCGTTCCTGGGACTATAGCGGCATTGAAATGTTTCTGGTCTGAAAAATGTGTTGTGATATCCATATCTAGGTAATGAACTCTGTAGCACCCAAACTTCTATAGCCAGCTGAGCGGCGCTGACGCGTGCCTGACAAGGGTGAGGCTGTCAACCCAGCATGAAAAACATGCAACAATACCAGTACATATTGTAATGCAGGCGTGCGCGGCATTGTTGACTAAAATCGATTTGGTAAATTGGAAAATGAAACTTGGGGGCACAAGATTTTACCTGTTACCAGACTGGAGCATTTTGCAATATTTTGAAGCTGGCCAATAGTAACATGTGGAACAAATTCCTCATACTTAGGCCCAAATATTCAGGGGCAAACCAAGCTCATTCCTGTTGGATAACAGCATACTCCCCTTATGTGAATGGGCCAACCCATGGGCCATTCGCAAAATGTATGGTTCCAAAGAGGGGGGTAAAACTGGTTTGTTATTGGGGCCATACCAAAGATCTTCTCTACATTGATAACTGGTTTGTTATTGGGGCCATACCAAAGATCTTCTCTACATTGATAACCCTTGGTTGTCCAGTCCTGAACAACCTCAGCAGTTAATTGTTTATAGAAAGACATAAGATCTAATGGTACTGTAACTGGTGTGTCAGTGGGTTGGGTAGTTATAGCATATGCCTGCACATATCGCCTTCTGGCCGCCTGCTTAGCCGTGGAATCGGCAAAAGCATTGCCTTGTGAGAGTGGGTCAGTCGAGCTGGTGTGGGCTGCAACTTTAATTACAGCTAGTGAGTGAGGGAGGAGTAGGGCCTCCAATAATTTTTTTACCTGCTGAGCATTGTGTATTGGGGAACCTGCAGCTGTGATAAATCCCCGTAGACGCCAGAGGGCGCCAAAGTCATGTACAACTCCAAATGCATTTCGTGAATCTGTGTATATGTTTACCGTTTTACCCGTTGCTAGGAAACATGCACGGGTTAAAGCAACCAATTCTGCTATCTGAGCAGAATAGTGAGAAGGGAGAGAGTTGCATTCCAGCACTTCAGTGCTGCTTACCACAGAATATCCTGTACACCTTGTACCGGTTGTGTCAATAAAAGAGGACCCATCCACAAAGATCTCTAATTCAGCTCATGTGATAGGGACCTCAAACAGATTGTCCCTGACATGTGTCACTGTGTCTGTGTCAGTGATACTGTCATGTGGCAGACCTGCGTCAGGTGATGGTAACAGTGTTGCTGGATTGAGTGTAGTGCATTGATGTACGGTTATATTTTCAGAGCCCTGTAATATAATCTCGTACTTAGTTAATCTACAGTACTGTTAGTGAGCTGTGTGGATCTTCGTAGAAGTAATGTGGATACTGCATGTGGTACATGTACCTGTAAGATATGTCCCTGTACAATAGCTTGAGCAGTATCAACAAGAATTGCGGCAGCCGCCACAGATCGGAGACATGGCGGGAACGCCTGTGCCACCGAGTTGAGCTTAGTACTGTAGTAAGCCACGGGACGCTGTCGGGTGCCATGGGTTTGAGTTAAAACTCCTGAGGCATGTCCCTTGTGCTCGTGGCAGTATAAGGTAAAAGGTAATGTACAATTGGGCAAGACCAATGAAGGAGCTGATGTTAAACTCTTTTTTAGCGTGCAGAAAGCTTCTTCAGTCTCCTCAGTCCAAGGAACTGGTTCAGCTACACCTTTACGTGTTAGCTGCTGTAATGGGTCTGAAATAGCTGAAACATTGGATATCCATTGTCTGCAATATCCGGCCATTCCTAGGAAACCTCGGACTTCTTTCTGTGTCCGTGGCCTGGGCACACACTGGATAGGCGTGATTCTATCTGGGTTAATTGAGCGGTGACCTGGTGATAAAATTTGACCCAAATACAGTACTTTTGATTGACATAACTGTAATTTCTGCCTATTGACTTTGTGACCTTTTGTGGCTAGGGTATTTAATAATGCCACTGAGTCAGTTTTGCAGGCTTGCAAAGAGGGCGAGGCTAACAATAGGTCATCTACATATTGTATTAACACTGACCCTTCTGGTAAATGTACATCCTGAAGGTCCCGCTGCAGGATTTGTGAAAATAAGGCAGGGCTTTCTGTGTACCCTTGTGGTATTCATGTCCAGGTGTATTGATGACCTTTATATGTGAATGCAAAAAGATTTTGACTGTCTTTGTGTAATGAAATGCTAAAAAATGCTGAAGACAAATCCGCTACTGTGAAATAGACAGCTGTTGGAGGAATGGATGACAAAATGGTGACTGGGTTAGGGACCACAGGGAAAATTGGTTTCACAATGCACAAACCTATACTTTGGTGGGTCGGAGTGGGGTTTTATAACTGGTAGAATTGGTGTGTTACAAACACTGCTTGTGGGGATTATAACCCCTTCTTGCAATAACTCCTCCATAATAGGGGCTATACCCTGTAAAGCATTTCTGCTGAGAGGGTATTGTCCAATTCTGGGGAGGACTGCATTGGGAAATAATTTAACCCGTACTGGTGCAGCAGACCAGACGTACCCAGTACTGTTGCCAGGAGACGCCCATAAACTATGAGGTAGTGGTTCTAAAATGGCGTCATAATTTTCTATGGTTAAATTATACAAACAGATATTATCTTGCTGGGGGCAGGTGAAAAGCATAATGGACTCTTCATGACCTGGTATTTGTAAATACACAGATCCGTCCGAACGGCAATCGATGGTACATTTTAACCTGCACAATAAATCTTTTGCCATCATTAAAAATTTGTGTTGTAAATCAATATCTCCGATTGTCAGTGCTAAGGGGATGGATAGTGGGTGCGGTATCAGTTTGTTACCTACTCCCCTGACCATTATGTGTGGTTTGTTACTGATTTTAAAACGAAGAGCAGTTTCCTTTGAAATAGTGGAACATGAGGCTCCTGTATCCAAAAGAAACTGTACTGGTTTACCATCCAAAAGGTCGGTAATATTAGGGCCAGTACTGTCAACTGGAATAGAGGGGTAGTGTGTAATGTGCAGTCTAAAAAGTGAAAGAATTCTGTCCTGTTCTTCTGTCTCCTCACGTCATTCTTCATACCCTAAATTGTACATATTGTCAGATGGATTGTGTGGGGGTGGATTCTGAAATCCTTGTTGTCTGTTTTGATAATTGTCCCTATCATTGTATTGCTGATTGGAATTATTTCTTGGTGCCCTACACTTCCTGGCTATGTGTCCCAGTTTACCACAATTGAAACACTGTACTTGGGACCAATCTTTTCTCCCGCCATTCCCTCCTTCATTGTAATCATTATAATTCCTATTACCCCTCTGCTGGTTATTTTCCCGCCTTTGCTCATTACCTCTATTGCCTTGAAAAAAAACAGTCTGGGCTTTCATTAATTCTTCTTGTTCCCTTTCTCGTGTTCCCTTTCTCCTCTCTTCCTTCTCTACTTTATTTCTCTCAAAATGTGCGGCGGCTGCAATAACTTCCACCATTGGTTTGTTTTCCCATCCTAGGAGTACTCTAGTTACACCCTTGGATATCTCAGGATCTAAACCCTTTATGTAAGCTGCCACAATAAGAGGACCTGCATTTGCTTCAGTGTCCCTTATTCCCCCATAAGCAGTAACAGCAGTAATAATTTTGTCTGCAAATTCTTTCACTGTTTCCCCCTTCTTTTGTTTCATAGAATTTATTTTTCCCCAATTAACCCGCGGTGCAAAGGCTGCTCTTAGTGCTGCCAGAACATCTGTCTGTAACCTGATTCTCTCATCTCGTAATCTATGTGTGTTTTCAACCTGTGCCCATGGTGCTCCCGCTGCTCCTTCATTGTCATTATATTGTTTTACAAATTTGCCTCGCTCTGTTTAATATCTTCCTCAGGTCTGGGAAACTGTGTTTTTAAAGCTAGTATTTCTCCTGGTGTCCAGGGGATGTATATCTGTGGCTGGCGACCTTCAACTAAGTTCCCTGTCACTTCCCTCATTGGCATAACATTAATGTTTTCTGGGGGAAGACTTACATTTTCAGGGGTCAAAACTGGGGGTTGTTGGCTTTGTGTACGGTATGCGACTGGGTCATCAAGAATTTGATTTCCAGGGCTAAGTCTGGGCATAATATTGCAAGCAAGATTGGTTAGTATATTGTTAAGGAGTCTCATGCTCCTTGGGGTAGGTGGAGGGCTTTCTGGGCTGTCAGATGAAGGTTTGGGAGTTTTATGTTTGGAAGATTGTGAGGGTCCTGAGTAGGCTGGGGGTGGTGTATCATCAAAATCAATCCGACGGACAACAAAAGGTGTGCCGGGAGGTGTTGGTGTAAGCTGTTTGGACACCTCAGACTGTTGAGGGGGTTGTGGTGGTGTTTGCACAGCGGTGGGTACAATAGAAGAAATAATAGGAGCCAGTACAGGGGCGGTAGGCATGATACTGGGAATACTGGGAGTAGGTGCAGGGGCAGGAGGCAACAGGGCAGGTGGTACTGTAGGGGTACACATGGCCGGGTCTAAAAGGAAATCTATCTCTTCTGTATGATACACTTCTTTGGGTTTCTGTATTGTTTCTTTTTTTTTTTTTTTTCAACTTAAATTTTTTATTTTGTTCAGATAATAATATACATACAGTACAGTGAGTATGGTAACGGCAAAGTACAGGTTCGGCTTACTGTATGTGCTATTCCCGGTTGTGAACGATTAGACATCTACAGACAGACTGGGTAAACAGACAGACAGACAGGGGGGCCTCAGGCCAGGGGGTGGAAGGGGAAGACAATGGGGGGGATGGGGGTGCGGGGTAAGTTTCTCCTCATGTGGTTCCGCCTCTGCCTCACCTTCGCTGGTTCTCTGCGTCTGGGGAATCATTGCGTGCCCCGTAGGACAGCCGCATAACAGCTTCTATGCCCTATTCGCTCTCTTATAGGTCCTACCTGGGGGTCTCGGGGGGGGCTATCTATGTGTGTCTTGGGTGCCGCCCTTGGGCGTTCCCTCATGAGAGAACGCATTTTCTCCTATTAAAGCCAAATTGTGGTCCGTTCCACTCCCAGGATGTCTGTTTGGGCTAACCACGGTAGCCAGACTTTTTGAAAATTTTCACCAGTTTCGTTGACCAAACTTGTCAAATTCTCCATCTGGCAAACTGACCAAATTCGATTTCTAATGTTTGTAATTGGAGGAATTGTATTTTGTTTCCATCGTGCTGCGATCTCCCCCCTAACCGCCATAGCAAAGTGAGCTATCAGTTTGTTTTCTCCTTTGGTGAACCCATCTGCTGGTCTGTTCAGGAGGAACAGCCATGGGTCTAATGGGACGGGTTTACCTGTAATCTTATTCAACCAGTCTTTAATTGAGTCCCAGACTGGGACGATTTTGGGGCATGACCACAGCATGTGTAACAGATCTGCCTGCTGTCCACATTGTCTCGGACACAATGGGGAGTAACTGGGCAGGAATTTAGCTAGTTTTGTGGGAGTGTGGTACCATCTCATCATTACCTTATATGCGTTCTCCCTTAAGGTTGTGCATATAGAACTTTTGGAGGTCACCGGCACTATTTTTGTCCATTCCTCAACCTCTAATTCCTCTTCTAGGTCTGTCTCCCAGTTAGTCATGTATCTTGTTTTGTCCGTCACTGTCGTATTAGACCCGGTTACCTCTTTGTACATCTGCGATGTGAGTCCCGCTGTGGATGTCCCTGATTGACAGAGCTTTTCGAAATTTGTCATGGGGGTCTGTGGCTGAACTTTTTGATAGAACGCCCTGATCTGGAGGTATCTAAAGATCTCGGCATTAGGGATGTTATGGTCAGATTTAACTATTTCGAATATTTTTATGCCTTGTCTCCACTCCAGATCTACCAATCTCTTAATTTTTTTTAGTTTCCAGATAGTGAATTCCGTACTGGACTGGCCCGGAGCAAAGAGTGGGTTGTTCCATAGTGGCGTCATACCCGACGCCCTGCTAGTCAGTGCGCATTTGAGCCTAGTACCCTCCCATATCGAGAGCGAGTTGGTCATCGAGGATAGCGGCAGTTTGGTGCCTCTACGCACCTTTTTGGGGTACCAAATCAGATGCTCCAGGTCTAATGGGGAACATGCCTCTCGTTCTAACGCGACCCATCTTTTAGAGTCTGGGTTAGTGTGCCACTGCACAATTTGACATAATTGGGCCGCCTTGTAATAGGACAACAAACAAGGTACCGCTAGCCCTCCCGCCCCCGTATGTTTGCGCATTATTTGTTTGCTCACCCTCGCCTTCTTTCCTCCCCAGATAAATTTATCTATCTCGGTTTGGAGTGAGAGAGTGTCCTTCAAGCCTATTGGCACTGGTAGGGTTTGGAAAAGATACAGTAGGCGAGGGAGCAAATTCATTTTAACGCAGTGGATTTTGCCAATCCATGAGATTTTATGTTTAGCCCACCTTTTGATGTCCTCTCTCAGGGTCCGCATCAGTCGTGGATAGTTTGCCTGATAAATTGTGCTATATGTCTGGGTGATATTAACCCCTAGATAATTAATTTGTTGTTGGTGCCAGCGGAAGTTGAAGTTTATGGCAATTAGCTTTTCAACATGCTTGGGGAGATTTATGTTAATAGCCTCCGATTTGCTCTGATTAATTTTGAACCCGGAGACCCTATTGAAACGCCCCAACAGATCGAACAGGTTTGGTAGAGAGGTAAGGGGCCTGGATATTTTCAGGAATACATCATCTGCATATAGTGCCACCTTATGCGACTGGTTTCCGATGTCAATACCTGTGATGTCTTTGCTATCCCGTATCTGGGCCGCCAGCGGCTCCATACACTGTGCAAAGAGGAGCGGGGAGAGCGGGCATCCCTGTCTCGTTCCGCTCTTAATTTGGAAGGGCAGGACTGGAGATAACAGCATAGTTGTTGGGCAAGCCAGAGTCGGGGTAGGAGATATCCGGGTAGTCGTAGTTCAAGCAGGGAGTCGGCAACAGGAAATCAAGCTGGTCCTTTTGCGTCAGCGCAATCGCTGCAGGTCGGGAACGAGGTTTACGCGAGTGGCGTCCACGACCCATGGCTCCGGTCTAGGAGAGGGAAGACTGACCGCAATAGGCACACCACCAGGCAGCACTAGTAACCCCGTGTTACAGCGCAAACGAAGCAGGTCTGTAAGAACCAGGAACTCAGGAACTCAGCGTAGCAGCAGCAGGCCTGGAGGAAACTGGACGAGTACAACGAACTGGAACAAAAACAGAGATACGTAACGAAAGAACAAGGCTTGTGGCAGAAACACAGGTAACATCCCATAAGGATCTATGCTCGGCCAGGAAGTGAAGCCAAAGCAGAATATTTAAAGCGACAGTGACCAATCCGGACGAGGGGCATGGTGGAGGCGTGTCGAGGAGCTGCTCGTGAGTGGCTGAGAGACCAGGAAGTAGTGGAGCACAGCTGAGAGTCTGTAACACCAGTGCCAGAATCCAAGATGGCGACGGCAAAGTTCAAGGTATGCATTGGGCGGCGGCATGGGTAGCGACGGGGGGCAGGGGCAGCAGCCGCTGCAGTACTGGTAGTGGGAAAGGAGGGGTCACACCACAAGGGACGTGGCCCCCGATTCCTTACAGTACCCCCCCCCTTCAGGATCGACCTCAGGGCGATCATAACCACTCCTAGAGTTGGGGGAACTGGAATTGTTCCGGAATTGTCTAGGATGGAGAGTAAAGTTGTGGTCCAGAGACTCGTGGGCACTCATTGGTCTTGGAGACATGGAGTTATTCCACATCGATTGAGACTAGGACTGTCTCCTCGGAGACTGTGCTATTATTTAATTTATTTAGGATGTCCTTTGTGTCCCTCAAGTAGGACAGGAGGGCTGTAATGAATGGCCTAAGGATGAGGTCTACATAGTGACTGGCATGTTCGGTAAGGTTGTCTATACCAGACACTATTGGTCGTCCGGGGGGGGAGTTCTTTTCTTATGTATTTTGGGAAGGGAATAGAAAGTCGCAACCCTAGGTTGTTTGACAAAGATAACGTCTAATTCACTCTGTGAGATGAGATTCGCTTGGAGGCCTTCCGATAGGATGGTAAAAAGCTCCTTCTGATATTCAAGTGTCGGATCGTTAGAGAGTACTTCATAGCACTTTCTATCGGCAAGTAGCCTGACATTCTCACCTGCGTAGTCCTTGCTGTTTAGGATAACGAGGTTTCCCCCTTTATCAGAGGGTTTGATAACGATATCTTTGTCCTGTTCTAGCTCTGCTAGGGCTGTGACTTCCAATGGAGTGAGGTTAGGTTTAGAATTGTCTGGAGTATGCCTAAGGTCCTCAATATCTTGTGTAACAAGGTCCACAAACACCGCTATGTTTGAGTTAATATCTAGCGGTGGCATAAACTTAGATTTAGATCTAAGTTGGGTAAATGGTCCCTCGCACTCTGTTCTCTCTGATTCTGCCGCCACGTCTGTGAGCAGTCTAAGGTTTTCAGTATCTGCTTCATTGAGGGGGTCTATCCCTAATTTCATAGTTATAGCAAGGTCCCTCCTTTTAAACAGTTTGTGTAGTAGTAGCTTCCTTGCGAACAGGTTCAGATCTTTTACCCACTCGAAGGTGTCCATTCTAGAGGTTGGCGAGAAGGACAAACCTTTTTGCAGCACACTAAGATGATGTATAGTGAGTTGGCGGTCAGATAGATTGATTATGAGGCCCTGATCTGTGTCGGCGTTGGTGTCTGACAATTCTGATATTTGAGTGTGAACTAACGGTATCTGTTCCCCCTCTGTCTCCTGTAATCTCCAGTGCCTCTTCCCCTGCCCCCTCTTCCCCCTTCTCGTTTTTCTCTGCCTGTTGGATTGGTCACTGCCCTGGGATCCTCTAAAAAAGGAGAGGGTCCCTGGTGTCTAGTTTGCATGTGATGACTTTTGTTCTTGGAAGTGTTCTCCTCCTCTACATCTGTATTCGACCAATCGGTAGAGGATTCTGTGACCTCTACTGGGGCTACTGCTTTCTTGAATTGGAATTTGTATATCTTCCCTTCCTCGAAATCAGTCTTATCCCTTTGGTATTTGCGATGTTTCCGCTCTTTAAGTTCTTTGGTGAACTTATCAATATTTATTTGCATGCGGTTCTCAAGGTCTTTGAATTCAGTTTCCTTATTCCACTTCTCAACCTCAAGTAGACGTTGGTCTACTTTGGTACCCTGTGTTTTCAAAAGAGTACCTTGGTGGTCGACCAGTAGTTGCGCACTGGCTAATGATATTTACCCAAGCTGTGATAAACCCTTCGTCAGTTATATTGTGGGCTTGGGCCAGATTACTCCTTAGACCTCGTGGAATCAGTTTGTCTTTTTGGTAGGTTTCAATACTAAACACCTCCCACCATAGCTTAATGTACTTGTAGTTACCTTCAAGATCTTTAAAGAAATCTTGAATCTTAGCTATTGGGGGTGGTTCTGATACACCTGTGTAACTTGTATTGGAGAAGAAAGGTTGCGCTTCAGTCTGCCAGTCATCCAGGTTAGGCTTTCTAGATAGAAAGCCTGCCATAGTATGTTAGCGTGCTGAGGGTCAGTAAGAGCAAGAGACACTTTATATGATAACCGAACTAGAGGGAGAGGGGGGGGGAAGAGAACCCTCGCTACTGCTGGCTGGATGTATGTGGAGTGGAGGTGCTACTATCAGGGGATAAACAGATAGGGTAACAACAAAAGAGCAAGAACCCCAAGGAGAGCACTCACACACTAATGTATATATACAGGTGTATCAAAGACCATGTGGTGATGGGGAGGAGTGAGTGAACTATAAAAACATTGTGTCACAGTCAGAGGAGTCCATCTCTGATGTAGTGGCTCCTGATGACACAGATGTTCCTGCTTTGGGGCTCCTCTTCTTTCTACGGTAACCTGGTTTGGAATGACTCCATTTATAGACTTTACCTAGCTTATAATCGGATAGGTCCCGATCAAATTTACCCTTCTTCATCAATTCAATCTCACTTTCAAATTTCTCAAGTTCCACTTCAATTGTGTCAAAAACACAGACATGGAGGGACATAGAAAATGATATAATGTGATTAAAAAGACATAATTTCTAAGCAGGAGGTTAAAAAGCATGGAGAAATGGATAAGGATAAAATAAATAAGTAATAGTAGTATCAAAGGAATGAGTAGAGAAGTAATAATCTCAAGGTAAAGATATGTGGACTGATAAAGTAACAAATGAACAAAAATAAATGAGGGATAAAATAAAATGAAATAAAAGGATAAGACTCAAAGTTAGACATGTCAGAAAGTAAGAAATATATTGAGGAAAACCTGAAAGCACAAAGTAGACAAGTAAGAGTATGTCCCTCCATGTCTGTCTCTTTAAGCTTCATTGCCTGTTAGTTCTTCTCGCCCTTACATAGCAACAGATGACGCGGCTCTATTTTTCAGAAATTCCTATTGGCTGATTGCCGCGAGAGAACTTTTGGCACGAAAACGGAGCCCCTTAAAGAGTGTTCTTGGATGCTGACATCGTACGCTCCCAGAAGAAGCCTTTTTGGCGAAACGGCCATCGGAGCAGAGCTGGACAGTACCCCCACCTCCTCCTGACCTGTGTGCTGCATTAGAATGTCCAAGACTTTCCTTCGTGACGACGCTGGTGCCTGAGCTTGGGACGCTGGTCTGTATTGTGGGACCTCCTCATTGCCCTGTTCACTATCCATCTGCAGTGCTCCCTGTCCCTGGGCTGCCCCATCATTACCTTTGCCCATTATCATTGGGCTCTTACCTTTGGGGACTTGTTATGAGTGCTACCAGTGCACTATTTGGACTCCCTCCTCTTGCTGCTTATTGTATGTGTGCAGCATAGTTTTGGCATTAGCTACTACAGTCCATTTGCAGCACTTCATAGGGTCACATTTATACTTACCCTCAGCTGTGTGTTATACCATTATTCTCATGACACCATATTTCAGAGGTCATATCATGTTTTTGTGTTCTGGTTTGTTTAGCCATTAAGATATTTTTTTGAGTTTTTTGCTTCAGATCCGCCGATTTTAGTCACAACACTGGGGGAATATTCTTTCCCCTGGCTTTGTTATGTTACATCTGAACTCCCATGTTTTGGTTCTTACCTGACTTTTGTGCCTTTTTGGTGTATAATTTACATTTGTTGCATCACACAGCAATCTATTATGTGGTATTTGTGTGGGTGTGTCTTGTGTGTTTTTTTAATACTCTGCTAATAAAGTCCATTTTTTCTACTTTTTCAATACATATTGTTTGAGTGCACCTTTTTGACCCTTCTTTCTCTTTTTGTGCAACATATTCTCTGTGGGTCGGTAGCACCACCAGAGGGTTACTCTCTACCCTGACCCTTGGTTATATCTAACTACTAGGTCATCCAGGGGTGATTTGATTGCGGCATCTATTTTGTGTCTAATATATATATATATATATCCCTGTTATGGGTTGCATGCTCCTTTTGCAGAGCGCAGGGTTATACTCAGCCCTGTTCCCCTTCTCTTCAGTGCCCCAGTGAGTAGCGATGGATGAACCAGTCCAAATCTGCTTCCCAGATGTTCCCGAGTTTTCCATTCAAAATCCGTTCTGCGGTGTAAAATACGCCGATGTATTGTTACAATTTCACTGTGTGGATTAATCCAAAACCGCCATTGGAGAAAATCTGCTGGTGGATTTTAACAATCCATTCAAGGATTCCACAATCCGTTGACGGACTTTATGAAATCCAAACCGTGCGTGGATGACTGCAAACGCGGATTGGATTCTTAAAATCCATCAGCCGATGGCGAAATCCGTGGATTGATTGTCAGTGTTAAAAAAAATAATAATAATAATAAAAATCTGCAAAAGACGAATTACCATTTTTTGTTTTTTTTTCAACTTAAATTTTTTATTTTGTTCAGATAATAATATACATACAGTGAGTATGATAACGGCAAATTACAGGTTCGGCTTACTGTATGTGCTATTCCCGGTTGTGAATGATTAGACATCTACAGACAGACTGGGTAGACAGACAGACGGGGGGGCCTCAGGCCAGGGGGTGAAAGGGGAAGACAATGGGGGGGATGGGGGTGCGGGGTAAGTTTCTCCTCATGTGGTTCCGCCTCTGCCTCACTTTCGCTGGTTCTCTGCGTCTGGGGAATCATTGCGTGCCCCGTAGGACAGCCTCATATCAGCTACTATGCCCTATTCGCTCTCTTATAGGTCCTGCCTGGGGGGGGGGTTATCTATGTGTGTCTTGGGTGCCGCCCTTGGGCGCTCCCTCATGAGAGAACGCATTTTCTCCTATTAAAGCCAAATTGTGGTCCGTTCCACTCCCTGGATGTCTGTTTGGGCTAACCACGGTAGCCAGACTTTTTGAAAATTTTCACCAGTGTCGTTGACCAAACTTGTCAACTTCTCCATCTGGCAAACTGACCAAATTCAATTTCTAATGTTTGTAATTGGAGGAATTGTATTTTGTTTCCATCGTGCTGCAATCTCCCCCCTAACCGCCATAGCAAAGTGAGCTATCAGTTTGTTTTCTCCTTTGGTGAACCCATCTGCTGGTCTGTTCAGGAGGAACAGCCATGGGTCTAATGGGACGGGTTTACCTGTAATCTTATTCCTCTAGTCCTTAATTGAATCCCAGACTGGGACGATTTTTGGGCATGACCACAGCATGTGTAACAGATCTGCCTGCTGTCCATATTGTCTCGGAAACAATGGGGAGTAACTGGGCAGGAATTTAGCTAGTTTTGTGGGAGTGTGGTACCATCTCATCATTACCTTATATGCGTTCTCCCTTAAGGTTGTGCATATAGAACTTTTGGAGGTTGCCGTCACTATTTTTGTCCATTCCTCAACCTCTAATTCCTCTCCTAGGTCTGTCTCCCAGTTAGTCATGTATCTTGTTTTTTCCGTCACTGTCGTACTAGACACGGTTACCTCTTTGTACATCTGCGATGTGAGTCCCGCTGTGGATGTCCCTGATCGACAGAGCTTTTCGAAATTTGTCATGGGGGTCTATGGCTGAACTTTTTGATAGAACGCCCTGATCTGGAGGTATCTAAAGATCTCGGCATTAGGGATGTTATGGTCAGATTAAACTATTTCGAATATTTTTATGCCTTGTCTCCCCTCCAGATCTACCAATGTCTTAATTTTTTTTAGTTTCCAGATAGTGAATTCCGTACTGGACTGGCCCAGGGCAAAGAGTGGGTTGTTCCATAGTGGCGTCATACCCGATGCCCTGCTAGTCAGTGCGCATTTGAGCCTAGTACCCTCCCATATCGAGAGCGAGTTGGTCATCGAGGATAGCGGCAGTTTGGTGCCTCTACGCACCTTTTTAGGGTACCAAATCAGATGTTCCAGGTCCAATGGGGAACATGCCTCTCGTTCTAACGCGACCCATCTTTTAGAGTCTGGGTTAGTGTGCCACAGCACAATTTGACATAATTGGGCCGCCTTGTAGTAGGACAACAAACAAGGTACCGCTAGCCCTCCCGCCCCCGTTTGTTTGCGCATTATTTGTTTGCTCACCCTCGCCTTCTTTCCTCCCCAGATAAATTTATCTATCTCGGTTTGGAGTGAGAGAGTGTCCTTCAAACCTATTGGCACTGGTAGGGTTTGGAAAAGATACAGTAGGCGAGGGAGCAAATACATTTTAAAGCAGTGGATTTTGCCAATCCATGAGATTTTATGTTTAGCCCACCTTTTGATGTCCTCTCTCAGGGTCTGCATCAGTCGTGGATAGTTTGCCTTTTAAATTGTGCTATATGTCTGGGTGATATTAACCCCTAGGTATTTAATTTGTTGTTGTTGCCAGCGGAAGTTGAAGTTGAGGGCAATTAGCTTTTCAACATGCTTGGGGAGATATGTGTTAATAGCCTCCGATTTGCTCTGATTAATTTTGAACCCGGAGACCCTATTAAAACGCCCCAACAGGTCGAACAGGTTTGGTAGAGAGGTAAGGGGCCAGGATATTGTCAGGAATACATCATCCGCATATAGTGCCACCTTATGCGACTGGTTTCCGATGTCAATACCTGTGATGTCTTTGCTATCCCGTATCTGGGCCACCAGCGGCTCCATACACAGTGCAAAGAGGAGGGGGGAGAGCGGGCATCCCTGTCTCATTCCGCTCTTAATTTGGAAGGGATCCGAAGCGAATCCCTGATGGGTAACCCTTGCCGACGGGGCTGAATAGAGAGCGAATATAGCTTTTATCAATTTGTCTCCCATGCCAAACGCCCCAAGCGTGGCTTCCAGATATGGCCAGTCTATCCTATCAAACGCTTTTTCCGCATCCAGACTAAGCGCCATAACTGGTATAGATTTGGAATTGGCTATCTCTATCAGATCAATGATTCGTTGGGTATTATCAGATGCTTGTCGACCCTGGATAAATCCGACTTGATCTGGGTGCACTAGTCTGGGTAGGATGAGACTCAATCTATTGGCCAATAATTTGGCGTAAATTTTGATGTCCGAATTAATCAGGGATATAGGTCTGTAGCTTTTACAGTCCTGTGGGTCTTTCCCTGTCTTATGTATTACTGAAATGGACGCTTGGAGCATCTGGCTAGGGAATGGGGACCCATTCAGCACTTGATTAAACATACGGAGGAGATATGGGGCCAATTGTTTCCTGAATTTTTTGTAATAAAGATTTGAGTATCCGTCGGGACCCGGGGCTTTAGAGGGTTTCAGGTTTTTCATAACCTCTGATAATTCCTCCATTGTAAAATCTCTACCTATCACCTCTCTATCTGACTTGCTCAGACCGGGTATGTTTGCATTTTTCAGGAAACTCCGTAGGGCCTCCGTTGTCCCAGTAGATCTGGCAACCTTTTCCCCATCGTATAATTTTGCGTAGAAGGCTTTAAATTCCCCTACAATTTGCTTGGGATTGGCCGTAACCCCCCCTATCCCCCCGTTTCCCGCCACAGGATGTATGTTATAATTATTTGTTTTGGAGTTAATCATGTAAGCCAGCAAGGTTTCTGGTTTGTTTGCTTTTTCAAGAATCTTCTCTTTGCCAACTTAACGATTTCTCGGCCTGGGAGGTGAGGAGTAGGTTCAGTTTAATCTGAGTTGTCTTTAATTTGCTGTAGAGTCGCCGCATTTGGTGTTCGTCTATGTTGTTCCCAAAGCTGCTTTAACTCTGCTTGTTCTTTAATAATTTTTGCGTTGCTTTCTTTTTTCTTTTGGGCTGCCATACTAATCAAAAAACCCCTCAGTGTTGCTTTATGTGCCTCCCAGAGGGTTATATGTGAGTCAACGCTACCTTTATTTTCTCTAAAGAAGTACTTGATCGCCTCTTTGATCTTTCCTTCCAAATCAGGGATCTTTAGAAGGGAATCATTTAATTTCCAATTTGCTCTTGGTCTTTCCAGTCCTATCTGAGTGCACCTTAGCTCGATCGGTGCGTGATCAGACCATGAAATATCATGGATCCCAGAATGAGTGATCGCGGGGACCAGTCTACTAGATACAAAGAAGTAATCGATTCTGCTAAATGAGTCGTGTGGATGTGAGTAGAAGGTGTATAACCTTTCTAGCGGGTGAGTCTCCCTCCAAGCATCTATTAGTTGTAGGTCTTTTAATCCTTGTTCTAGCGCTGAAGGTCGTGTTTTGGTTTTGTGACTATGGGGACCTGACCTGTCCAGGGCTGCATTCATAGCCGTATTGAAATCTCCTCCCAGGATTATAGCCCCTTTGCTAAATTTTTTAAAAACGTCGAACGTCCTCGTGAAGAAGTCTGACTCATGGGCACTTGGGGCGTATATCGTTGCTACTGTTATTGGTTGTGCATTTATGGATCCTATGAGCAGCAAGAATCTGCCGTCCTGATCTTTTTTCACTTTATCCACCACTAATCCTACCCTATTATGGATCAAGATTGCTACACCTCGCTTTTTTTCTGTAGCAGAGGATAGAAAGACCTGTTTGTACTGCTTGTCAAAGTATTTGGGAGAACTAGTGGTGCTGAAGTGTGTTTCCTGGAGTAGTATAAAGTCTGCCCCCTTTTTTTTGTAGTCTGTGAGTGCTATCTTACGTTTACATAGGAGTTTAGACCCTTAGTGTTGTGTGATATAAAAGTTAAAGGCATGATGGTGCTGGGTACTGACCTTGTGCTCCGAATGCTACCTTCTGATATGTCGGACCTCTACGGAGCCGTTTCTGTTCCTCTGCAGTACTCAGCTCTTTGCGGGGCGTCAGCAGAGGACCACTTGTATAGGAGACAGTATGGGGTCGGGTAGACACTTCGGGTACATGGGACACAGAAGGAAAAAAGAACACATAAAACAAAAACATGAGTGTGGGAGAGTAGTCGGTGGCATGGGACCACTTTCTCTCCCTTGCCTGTGGGTTGGTGGATCTCTGGATCTCGCCCTCTGTCTTCTGCCTCCTCCGCAGGGCCGTATTGATCCACCTCTTCCCCAGGACTTCCTCAGGATCTAGGGCAACTGCCCCAGCCCAAGAGTAGACGCGCACGGCGACTTTGGGACCGCCGTCCCAGCCGACAAACCAATATCTTTATTAGTCCAAACTGTATTGGTAAATATTTTCAGGTATCAACAAGTCAATGAAAAACCTCAAATGCACAAACCTAACCTATTAACTTTAAATACATCAACGAGACCCTGCCTCCCCTTCAACTCCAAACTATCGTGCCACTTGGAACAGCTGATCCTATTCTTGCCCTATGTTATGCCCTTGATCCCCCTCATGTCTTTATGGTATGTCCCTGTCCCATCTGAGCTTTGCCACCAGTGCTGCCCACCACCTTGCTATGTCTATGCATCCCCCTCTTTCTCTGGGTCCTTCTACCCTCACTTCCCTTTACTCCTCTACTTTCTGCCCTTAAACCCCTTCCTCATCTTCCCCCTCCCTCCCTGTTGCCAGCTCCCCTATTCCACTGCCCCCCCTTCCTGATCTTACATCCCACTCCTCTGCTAGCTCCTTAACATCTTCCCCCCCCCCCCTAATCCTTCCGACCCCTTCTCCTCACCTTCCGTGTTGGTGTTGCCCCTCTCTCCTGTAGCCTGACCTACTCCTCTCCTGGCGCTACCCTTTGGGCTCTCCTACACTAGGGCCGGTTCCTGTGCCGCTTCTCCCAGCCTATCTTAAGCCCTCCTCCCTCTCCTGCTGCTGCTCGTTGCGTCTAGGGTGCTTTGCTGCCGCACTTCCGCCTCCATCCTCTAGCTCCCGCCCCTTCCGGTTCATCCGCGGTGGTCGCCATCTTGGATGTGGCTTTGCTCCGGACTCCTGTCTCTCTCGCGAGATGTGGTGCCTCCTCCCCTCCGACGTCATCCGTCTCCGCCTCTTTCGCAGTTGGACTCCGGAGCTGCTCCAAGATGGCCGCTAGTCTCTGGATGCTGCCGTCGGGCTTCAAGGTAAGTGTGGCAGGATTTGATTCGGGCCTAGGCGCTTCGGGACATTGTTAGGGATGTAGCTGATGTAGCTGATGGGGAAATCGTAGGGGTGACCACAACGGGTGGCCTGTTCGAGTGGGGAGGGGGGTCAACTGTAACTGCTAGTGAGCAGAGTGTCTCAGACAGTCAATTTAACGGGGGCTGCGGGTTTGCCTGTTTTTGTCAGATCTACCTGCCTCACGCCATGATGGGTCTGGTGCTGATCTGCCTCCCGCCATTTCTTCTGTGATCTTGTCCTGTAGGCCCAGCTTAGTAAGGAAGTCCCCTCCATCTTCCGCCCTCCGTATCGTCGTAGATGCCCCGTTCCTGGAGACTAGGAGGCCAAAAGGGGTAAATCCACCGGTATTTAACCCCTTCATCCCTGAGGATTTTAGTGATTGGGGTAAGTTGCTTCCTTTTCAGCAGGGTGGTGGGGGAGATATCCTGAAATACCTGGATTTTGTGTGATTCGAATGTGGGGTTGTTACGAGTCATTTGACAAAAGGATTCCTTTATTTTGAAATAATGGAAGCGAGCAATAATGTCTCTCGGGGGGTCTCCCTGCTGTGGCCTGGATCTTAGGGCTCTGTGGCAGCGGTCTAGTTGAAGCTCCTGTGTCGACTTGTCAGGTATAAGCTGGGTCAGCCACCGACCCACGAAGTCTTCCGGATCGGGCTCTTCCTCTGAGACCCCCCGTATCCTTACATTGTTGCGTCGCTCCCGGTTCTCTGAGTCCTCCTGTTTGTCTAGGAGGTCGCGGATGGTGTCTTTGACTTGAGACAGTTGCCTGTCCGTTTTATGGAGGGACTTGATGGTTGAGTCGAGCTTCCTTTCAAGGGAGTCCGTGCGGGCTCCAATGCTGCCAATGTCTGCTCGCAAGGCTGCCATTTGCCAATGCCATTGTAGGCATTTTTTGATGTCAGCACAGAACTCTTGCATGTCCCGTCTCCGCATAATCTGGTTCCCGCGATCATTGTCCCCTTCTTCCTCCGAGTCTGATCCGCTTGGCGGGGGGCCCTCATGACTTTTGGCGCGCGCCTGTTCTCCCTTTCCAAAGTAATCAGTCAGCACCATGGAGGGGCGCTTTGAGCGTGTCCCCTTCGACATCCTGAGGGTATCCGGGGGTTATGTGTGCGATTTTGGTGAAAATCGGGTAGGTTTTAGTGCATTTATTATTTATTTCTTGTCGGCTGAGAACGGAGCTATGAACTTAAGCGTCCATTCAGTCCGTTGTCGCGCATGCGCATCTGTATTGTTTCTTTTACCCTCACAGGGTATAAAGATGTTGTGACTAATTGTGATGCGTGTTTTTCCCATTGTACAAATGTACCCCATTCATCTTTGCTGACTGCACTAGCATGGGCGTCCGCAGAATTTTTTTCAGGGGGGGGGGCATAATTTATAACCACAGCGCAATGGCGGTCCCGGCTGCGGCACAGATTGGTCCCGACTTGGGAGTGAGACGGCTTTCATTGGTAGGTAGTGTTACCAATGAGAGCTGCATCACTCCCGAGTGCTAACAATGACAGTGCGCTGCGCTTCCTCCTGCGTAGCAGCATAGGCTAGCCTACCACTAGCTGCCTGCCGTGGCGCCAGGCGCACCCACCCACCTCCGTCCCGGTCCATCCACCTCCGTCCCGGTCCACCCAGAGTCTATTTTTGGCGTTTATAGCGCCGTAAACGTACTGTACGGCGCCATAAATGCCAAAAACAGCCCAGGACTGCGAGTGATCCAGGCAGAGCCGCCAACAGAAATCATGGGGCCCTGGACAAATGAAAGGAGCAGTCAGGCCCCCCCCCCCCGAACCCATAGCGCCCCCCCCCCGACCCACTAGCGCACCTACCACGAAAAAATACTTTTAGAGCGCAACTTTATACTTAACTGTTTTCTTATTGTACTAACGATAACACATTACAAATGCAACCGGTTTATTTTATATTTTCAACATAAAAGACATGTGTCTGCTGCCTGGTGGTGAGTGGGGATACAGTGAAAATGACGTGGGTGTGTTGAATGACAGTGGTGGGTGAATGCAGTGGGTTAGACAGTGACTGGGTGTGTGGGTGGGAGACGTGGGTGGGTGGGAGACAGTGGTGGGTGGCAGTGACTGGGTGGTGGGAGACAGTGACTGTGGGGGGACGTGGGGTGTGGGAGCAGTGACTGGGTGGGTGGAGACAGTGACTGGGTTGGTGGGAGACAGTGACTGGGTGGGTGGGGAGACAGTGAACTGGGTGGGTGAGGAGACAGTGACTGTGACTGAGTGAGTGACAGTGACTGGGTGGGACAGTACTTGACAGTGACTGGGGGTGACAGTGACTTTTGTGAGTGACAGTCAGTGATGGGGTGGGTGACAGTGACAGTGGTTGACGTTGACAGTGGGTAATGGTGACAGTGTAACGTGACAGTGGTAACGGTGACAGTGGGTAACGGTGACAGTGGTAATGGTGACAGTGGTTAGGTGACATGTGTGGGTTACAGTGACAGTGGGTTTATGGTGACAGTGGGTGACAGTGACAGTGGGTAACAGTGACTGGGTGGGGTGACTTACCTTGACCGGGGGTGCAGCTTGTCGCCGGACGCTTCCCCCTCCTGCCCCCGATATCCCCGTGGCAGCTGCCAGGACGGGAGGTGGGTTTTGGGAGGTGGGCCGGGAGGAGGGGTCGGGGGGGGGGCACGGGAGGTGGGCTCGGGGACGGGGGGGCAAGGCACGGGAGGTGGGCCGTCGGGGAGGTGGTGCGTCGGGAAGCTGGCCAAGGGGGGGAAGCGGGCCGCAGCGGACCTGGTACTTTCCCCTCCTCCCACGTTGGGAGCGGGAGGGAGCGGCCGCAGAGGAGCTTGCTTGTATTCCCCCTCCGTCCCACTTTGGGAGCGGGGGGAAGCGGGCCCTGCTTGCCCTGCGCATGCGCGCATCCCCCGGGAATCGGCGCCATTTTTTTAACTTTTTTTTTTTAAATTTATTTAATTAACTGTTGTCTTGGCCGTGCAGGGGGCCCGGCCGACCCACGGGCCTGGAAGCAGTACCCTTTGTCCCCCCTGTCCCCCCCTGTTTGCGGCCCTGGATCCAGGGGGGCAAGCGCCCTCCCCTTGCCCCCCCCTGCGGACGCCCATGTGCACTAGGGTCCTTCAATAAAGTTTTTCTTAATGAATATAGAATATTTAAACTAAAAGTGCCATCCTTGTGGCCAGCATTAGCAATTGTCAATATCTCTAACTGCACGCCTTTCATCCATAGCTTATATACTTTCGAAAATTATTTTTGCCATAAGTCTACACATATTTTCAATGGGGCGTACCCTTCGCCGGCGACTGAGAATGTAGGTTCCCCATAATTCTCCTGTATTACAACACACCGATCACGCCAGTCGATCTGTACCAATAAGGTGCCCACTACTTGGTAGAATAAGGCTAAGGAGCAGTGGTATTAAAAAAATAAAATAGTCACCTGTGTTCTTTAACAAAATCTTCTCTTCCAAGTTTTTTGAGACTTATCACCTATTAACTATTATACTTCTGAGCCCTGAATTGGCCTCCATTTAGCACGAAAAAATATCTTTTAGAGCGCAACTTTTACTTAACTGTTTTCTTATTGTACTACAGAATAAAACATTACAATGCAACCGGTTTATTTTTATATTTTCAACAAAAGACATGTGTCTGCCTGCCTGGGTGGGTGAGTGGGTGAATGACAGTAGAATGACAGTGGGTGGGTGAATGACAGTGGGTGGGTGAATGACAGTGGGTTAGACAGTGACTGGGTGGGTGGGTGGGAGACAGTGGGTGGGTGGGAGACAGTGGGTGGGTGGTGCCAGTGACTGGTGGTGGTGGGAGACAGTGACTGTGGGACTGGGGTGGGAGCAGTGACTGGTGGGTGGAGACAGTGACTGGGTTGGTGGGAGACAGTGACTGGGTGGGTGGGGAGACAGTGAACTGGGTGGTGACTGGAGACAGTGACTGTGACTGAGTGAGTGACAGTGACTGGGTGGGACAGTACTTGACAGTGACTGGGGTGACAGTGACTTTTGTGAGTGACAGTCAGTGATGGGGTGGGTGACAGTGACAGTGGTTGACGTTGACAGTGGGTAATGGTGACAGTGTAACGGACGTGGTAACGGTGACAGTGGGTAACGGTGACAGTGGTAATGGTGACAGTGGTTAGGTACATGTGTGGGTACAGTGACAGTTGGTTTAGGTGACAGTGGGTGACAGTGACAGTGGTGACAGTGACTGGGTGGGGTGACTTACCTTGACCCGGGGGTGCAGCTTGTCGCCGACGCTTCCTCCCTCCTGCCCCCGATATCCCCGTGGCAGCTGCCAGGACGGGAGGTGGGTTTTGGGAGGTGGGCCGGGAGGAGGGGCTCGGGGGGGGGGCACGGGAGGTGGGCTCGGGGACGGGGGGGGCAGGCACGGGAGGTGGGCCGTCGGGGAGGTGGTGCTCGGGAAGCTGGCCAGGGGGGAAGCGGGCCGCAGCGGACCTGGTACTTTCCCCTCCATCCCACGTTGGGAGCGGGAGGGGGAGCGTGCCGCAGAGGAGCTTGCTTGTATTCCCCCTCCGTCCCACTTTGGAGCGGGGGAAGCGGGGCCCTGCTTGCCCTGCGCATGCGCCATCCCCGCCGGGAATGGCGCCATTTTTTTTAACTTTTTTTTTTTAAATTTATTTAATTAACTGTTGTCGCTTGGCCGTGCAGTGGGGCCCGGCCTGACCCACGGGCCTGGAAGCAGTACCCTTTGTCCCCCCTGTTCCCCCCCTGTTTGCGGCCCTGGATCCAGGGGGGTGGGCAAGCGCCCTCCCCTTGCCCCCCCCGCGACGCCCATGTGCACTAGGGTCCTTCAATAAAGTTTTTCTTAATGATATAGAATATTTAAACTAAAGTGCCATCCTTCTTGTGGCCAGCATTAGCAATTGTCAATATCTCTAACTCAAACTGCACGTTTCTCCATAGCTTAATATACTTTCGAAAATTATTTTTGCCATAAAGTCTAACACATATTTTCAATGGGGCGTACCCCTTCGCCGGCGACTGAGAATGTAGGTTCCCCATAATTCTCCTGTATTACAAAACAAAAAACCGATCAACCCAGTCGATCGTGTACCAATAAGGTGCCCACTACTTGGTAAATAAGGCTAAGGAGCAGTGGTATTAAAAAAATAAAATAGTCACCTGTTGTTCTTTAACAAATCTTCTCTTCCAAGTTTTTTTGAGACTTATCACCTATTAACTATTATACTCTGAGCCCTGAATTGGCCTCCATTTAGCAGGTGGGTGACAGTGACTTGGTGAGTGACAGTCAGTGAGTGGGTGGGTGACAGTGACAGTGGTTGACGTTGACAGTGGGTAACGGTGACAGTGGATGACAGTGACAGTGGGTTATGGTGACAGTGGGTGACAGTGACAGTGGGTGACAGTGACAGTGGGTGACAGTGACAGGGTGGGGTGACTTACCTTGACCGGGTGGGTGCAGCTTGTCGCCGGACGCTTCCCCCTCCTGCCCCCGATATCCCCGTGGCTGCTGCCAGGGACGGGAGGTGGGTTTGGGGAGGGGGCGCGGGAGGAGGGAGGACTGCACGCTGGAACGGATCCACCCATCAAGGACACCACTAAGGAAGGTAAAGGGCCTTGGCCCATTATAGTATTACCCTCCAGTGCTGGACTGATTGAGTTATTTCCCCAGGGTGTAGTACACCATTATTAGGAGACCTATTTTGGGGTACCCGCGTGGGACCACCAGGCCTCTGGTTTCTCACCCTGGGATGTTATGGATTATACTCTATGTCCTTGAACCTGGATCCATTATGGTATATGGAATTATCACTATATCCATGAGCTATCTATGGTGATGCACCAAAACACCACTTATCTATCTACTAGCTCCTTGAGAACTCTTGGATGTATGCCATCGGGGCCAGCATGGGCGTCCGCAGAAATTTTTTCAGGGGGGGGCAAAATTTATAACCACAGCGCAATGGCGGTCCCGGCTGCGGCACAGATTGGTCCTGACTTGGGAGTGAGACGGCTTTCATTGGTAGGTAGTGTTACCAATGAGAGCCGCATCACTCCCGAGTGCTACCAATGACAGTGCGCTGCGCTTCCTCCTGCGTAGCAGCATAGGCTAGCCTACCACTAGCTGCCTGCCGCAGCGCCAGGGGCACCCACCCACCTCCGTCCCGGTCCACCCACCCACCTCCATCCCGCTCCACCCACCTCCGTCCCGGTCCACCCAGAGTCTGTTTTTGACGTTTATAGTGCCGTAAACGTACTGTACGGCGCCATAAATGCCAAAAACAGCCCAGGACTGCGAGTGATCCAGGCAGAGCCGCCAACAGAAATCATGGGGCCCAGGACAAATGAAAGGAGCAGGCCCCCCCCGAACCCATAGCGCCCCCCCGAACCCATAGCGCACCTACCATGAAATAAAATGTTTTAGAGCGCAACTTTTACTTAACTGTTTTCTTATTGTACTACAGAATAAAACATTACAATGCAACCTGTTTATTTTTATATTTTCAACAAAAGACATGTGTCTGCCTGCCTGGGTGGGTGAGTGGGTGAATGACAGTAGAATGACAGTGGGTGAGTGGGTGAGTGGGTGAATGACAGTGGGTGGTTGAATGACAGTGGGTGGGTGGGTGAATGACAGTGGGTGGGTGGGTGAATGACGGTGGGTGGGTGAATGACGGTTGAATGACGGTGGGTGGGTGGGATAATGACGGTGGGTGGATGAATGATGGTGGGTGGGTGGATGAATGATGGTGGGTGGGTGGGTGAATGACAGTGAGTGAGTGGGTGGATGGGTGAATGACAGTGGGTGAATGACAGTGGGTGGGTGGGTGAATTTTGAATGTGGGTGGGTGAATGATGGTGGGAGAGAGTGACTGGGTGGGTGGGTGACAGTGACTGGGTGGGTGGGTGACAGTGACTGGATGGGTGGGAGACAGTGACTGGGTGGGTGGGAGACAGTGACTGGGTGGGTGGGAGACAGTGACTGGGTGGGTGGGAGACAGTGGGTGGGTGGGAGACAGTGACTGGGTGACTGAGTGAGTGACAGTGACTGGGTGGGACAGTGACTTGACAGTGACTGGGTGGGTGACAGTGACTTGGTGAGTGACAGTCAGTGAGTGGGTGGGTGACAGTGACAGTGGTTGACGTTGACAGTGGGTAATGGTGACAGTGGGTAACGGTGACAGTGGATGACAGTGACAGTGGGTTATGGTGACAGTGGGTGACAGTGACTGGGTGGGGTGACTTACCTTGACCGGGTGGGTGCAGCTTGTCGCCGGACGCTTCCCCCTCCTGCCCCCGATATCCCCTTCTGCCCCCGATATCCCCGCGGCAGCTGCCAGGGACGGGAGGTGGGTTTGGGGAGGGGGCGCGGGAGGGGGAGGAGGGCTCGGGGGGGGGCACGGGAGGTGGGCTCGGGGGGAGGGCAACGCCACGGGAAGTGGGCAGGGGGGCACGTGGGAGGTGGGTGCGCGGGAAGCTGGCCAAGGGGGGGAAGCGGGCCGCAGCGGAGCTGGTACTTCCCCCTCCATCCCACATTGGGAGCAGGCCGCAGAGGAGCTTGGCTTGTACTTCCCCCTCCGTCCCACGTTGGGAGCGGGAGGGGGAGCGGGCCGCAGGGGAGCTTGGCTTGTACTCCCCCCTCCGTCCCACTTTGGGAGCGGGGGGAAGCGGGCCCTGCGCATGCGCGCCAGGACCGCGGGGAATCGGCGCCATTTTTTTAAACTTTTTTTTTTAAATTTATTTAATTAACTGTTGCTTGGCCGCGCAGGGGGCCTGGCCTGACCCACGGGGCCCGGGAAGCAGTACCCTTTGTCCCCCCTGTGCCCCCCCTGTTTGCGGCCCTGGATCCAGGGGGGGGCAAGCGCCCCCCCTTGCGGACGCCCATGGGGGCCAGGTGCCTTATTTACTTTAATTTTTTCAAGTTGCTTATGAATTTACACGTGAAGTGAGGTCAATACAAGAAAGCAGAGTATTACCTCAGCTCCAGAGTGCAAAGTGTTTTTGTTTATAATATTGAAAGTTTTTTTCAAATATTTAATTAACTGTATTGAAGAAATTACAGAAATAAACAGTACTTAAGAGATGTCTATGCCTTTAGTTTTTTCACCTGTTTAGTAGTAATATAGCTGTGTACCACAAAAGTTGTAACAAAATAATCCAAGAGGAAACCCCTCCCCCCCCCTTTTTTCTTCAGAGTGTAAAATTTTTTAAAATATCTTGATATAGCAATATTTAATTGACATTATGAAATTCAATGACGATATTTAAAAAAGCACAAACATTTTTAAGTTGTTAGACAAAGACATGTCTAATTAATAAATAGTGAGAAGTGCTTTAAAACAGAAGTTGGATAGGTGAGCAGACGGAAATAACTCAATTTCCTGTCCTTTAAATTTGCTCAACTCTTTCTATGGAAATCTCAAAATGTGTAATAAGGAGACTTGAGAGGTTCAGAAAGCCCTTGTATTAAAATCCTGTTAATCTTATTAAGGTGATAGGTTAAACAATCTGGGAAACTTTCACTTTTTTTTTATAAAATCATTTCCTCAATTTATTTTCCAGGGAAACACACATCTTGATTTCAAGGTCTGTACAAAATAACAAAATGATTTGCAAACGCGCAGTGTAGAGGACCAAGCAGGAACTGAATCACAGATAAACAGATTAGCCAGTACTGTATGTCACACCTGTATACAGAGGAACAGGCAGCAGTTTGCTTATGTTGTGTATAATATAGAAAATTAAAGCGACTTGTTTCAGATTCCGGGCATGTCGAGTCACACTCTTATGTCACGAGGAATGTCACAGACTTCAATCATACAGGAATTCAGTCAGAATTTGTCCATAAAAAAATCTTATAATGCAATACTCATTTGAGTCATTGGATGAGACGGCTATGAAGCGTAGACTGACCAAATCATTTTTTCATTGGGATTGTAAAGCAGCGGTCAAAATGGCTTGAAAAAGAGTGGTTGCACTGTCCTAAATGTAAAAATAAATGCATCTACATTTAATAAACTTTGGGGCAAAGCTTTTCGGGTGGTATTTTTGACAGGTTCTGGGCGGATAAAAAAACAGTGGTATTCTATTACCCCTAGTCATGTTAGCCAACATTTGAAAACGTATTTCAGGTTGAAAATGCAGGAGATTTCATCCAACTTTCATTGGCTTGCATTGGGATGAGGGAATTAATTTAAAGTTGAAAGCAAAAAAAAAAATTATTTTAGGTAAAAATCAGGGCATCTCCCAGATAAATGGGGAAAGTTGGTAAATATGCCCTTAGCACATCACACTTTTGACCAATGACATTTGAATATAGTATAACACTCAGACTTCGAGTAACCATGGAGATGGAGGAGTGCATATCCACGGAAGATGTCAGACCCAAGAATACGGCCCTAAAAACGTCTCCTCTGTGCCATCTCGTTCACAACATTAAACATATTATGCAAATATAGTATATATGTATTATATTATAATATAAAATATTTTACCAGGAAGTAATACATTGATAGAGTTACCACTCGCCTTCTAGTATGTCCTGGGCAAAGTAAAGTTGACAACATTACAATTTACAGTTGCAAACATGTTAAAAGAAACAGCCGAGATCTTGAAGGAACTTAGACAGGAAGTGGATTTCAGGGACTCGGGTAAATTTTCCCAGCGGTGAGGTGATCAGTACAAGAAGGAAGAGCGAGCGACCAGATTATTTATTGAAGAGACAAGGGCAGAAAGCTGAAAAAAATTGAGCTAAATCAATATATTAAAGGTGAAGAATGGTAATGATATTATTAGTGTATACTAATGTGTATATCGTAAGATGAGGATATCAATTGAAGCAATAAAATAGTAATTTGTGAATATGTGAAACAAATTTGGCTGAATGTTTAGTAATGTTGAAAAAAAGTTGTGAAGTGTGCTAGTAATATTAATAAAATGTGACTACAAAGGGATGTATACCCTAAATAAAAATTGTGCATAAATAAATAAATAGAACTATTATATTAAGTGTTATATAAATACAAAAAAAGAGAATATGTGTCTCAAGTGAATAAACTGCAATCACACCAGTGGAAAAAGGATTGTACAGGCAGTCCTCGGTTATCCAACGGAATCCGTTCTGGAAGTAGCGTTGGATAGTGAAACTGTTGTAAAGTGAATCCCATGTTAATCAGTGGCGTGAGCGTTGGATATCGCATTCCGGCATTGTAAAGCATTGGATATGCCATTCGTGAAACGTTGGATAGCGAGGACTACCTGTATCAATAAATACATATTATATATTAATCAGTTATTAATGTGAAATAACTATATCAGGAGTAGAGAACAGAATTATACATAACATACTGTATATATTAACCCCTTGATTCACATGCTGCTCTTGATTACAGACACACCAATCTGTGGTGGGTTGATACAAGGGGGAAAAGGCAAAAAAAAGGACCCAGAATCCAAATATTTAGATTGCAAACAATTACTGATGACAGACATATAAGTTGAACCAGGTAATAAACAGTAAAAAATCCTGAAGTGGTGGAGCGCTACGAAACATATAGGGTGTCTTGCTCTCGGTCTGAAAAAGTTTGGTTATCTGTTTTGTACTACAACATCTGCCTCTGAGCAAAGTTTATCTTCTGCCAAACTCTGATATATGAATTATGCTAGCCTGCAGCACCTGTGAGTATTGATGCTTTCGACTTCTTCACGGATTAACACGTGACCTGCCTGGGTATGTATACCTCATAGGAACAGGGTGACAGCCCCCCTTCCCCCCTTTGATGCAGCGTGGGCGTTGTACTGAAGCTATTACTCAAGGAGAAAGCGCCACAGTGGACGTGAAACGCGTGTGAGAGTACTTTGTACTGTTTGTTTATTTTGTTTTTTATGTAGTCTAATAAATTAGGTTTTAATTTTCTTGCTGGTGAGTTCTACTTTTTTCTTGGAGCGGGTGGATATGGATCTTTGCCTGTGCACTTTGCTACCATGAGAGGATCTACAACCACCACCTGATGTCCCAGGGAGACGTCTCTACACGTCGGGGCTACATTGGACTTCCAGGGAGCCAGGCGGTGATCGATTGTGAGTAACGTGTACTCCACACCGGGCGCAGCCGGGGTGAACCGAGGGAGACGGAGTGAGTTGCTTTCTCACGTAATGTCCCCTTAAAGTGTCCTTCCCTGCTACCCTACATTGTTTGTGTACCATTTTAACCCACAATATCCGGTGCAAACTCCTGTGACTATTTATGATATATGGCTGCTGCCAGCAGCATTGACCGTCACTCTTTGAGCTTGTACACGGTTTTTTTCAGAGTATACTAGAGATTTCATACTGAAAGTATCAGTTTTGAATTTGGCGCCATAACCGCAGCTGCTCTAGATACGGGGGTCCACAGGTACTTTTCTCCAGGAAATTCTACATTAACTGCAGGATTTAGTAAAGAGACCAACTCCAACCCTTTGCCTATAAATCAGATTGATTTGTATCCAGATTGTGTGGTCAGATCACCCACACTATATAGATTTTACTTGCTCTGAACAAATAGGCATGCATGACGTTAACTAACATCTAATCACCTAACTATAGTGGCAGTATCAAAGTGTTAGGCCGCGATTATAGTAGACGCAATGACGTGCGCCTCGGGAACAAATCTGTGGAAGTCAATGAGAGTGGCCATAGTGCGCGCGAGTGTGATGCAGAGTGACCGTTTGGCAGATTTTTCAAGCTACAAATCATTTTGCTTTTTCCCCCACTGTGGCCGCGTCACGCGAGTAGTTCAGCCAGTTAGGGCGAACCAGCCTGGTGATGTGTCCACCACGCCTCCCTAATCGGTCAATCACAATGCACCCATTGCTCGGGCGACAGGCACGCGCGACGCCATGCGCTCCATTGCGTGTGCGCGCCTACTATAATCTCAGCCTTCGGCTATCACTAAACCAACCTGGGTTAAATCAAACTGTATTTGTATTTTATTCAACACCATTTGTTTGGTTTCTAAATTTAGCAATCTACTCCCTTATACTATTCATCTATTAGATGGTCACTATCCTTTATCACATAGTGATTACCACCGCTGCTGTACTGGATATCAAGGGGTTACATTTATATGTCTGCAGCTTCTGAGGACCCTATACCTATTAATAAATAAGGATCAGTCATTTGTACTTATTATGGGTTGCTCTGAATCCACTACGAGGACTATCTATGTTTTTAACATTTGAGTGTTTAATGAATTTGATGCAATAAAATTGTATTGTTTTCATTTTTAGCACTCTTCTTCAGACTTGAGTATACCATGTAGCAGAATCATCCATGTAGGGTATTATGCCATATACCATTTAATAGGCAATGAGTGCATAATTCGGGGTGTGCTTTCTTGACCCTACCTCTCTGGGTCTCTTGTTTTGTTATAGGAGTAGTCCACAATGAAAAGAGTCTCAAAAGTTAATCGTTAAGAAAGTGCTTGTAGGAAAATAAAATAAAAAGAGAAGGCATTCTTCTAAAAGGATCTCAGGAGCAGCTGCAGCTTCACAGGACACCGACCAGGGCCAGGAAGAATCTATCAACAAAAAAGGAAAGCACAAGCTCCCGTAGAGTGATCCCTATTTAATAATGTAACGGTTTTTCTGGCCCGGCCTGACCCACCCAATCTCACATTGGCCCCTGTGGTCTAACCGGTCCCCATTACAGTGTGGTAGTGTCTGGTGGTGCACCTGTTGGCAACAGGACTCCTGAGTCTCCCGCATGATGGTGTGTGGGGAGGACCCGTCCAGACAGGCAGCTGAGGTAGTGTGCTGAGTCCTACCTAGTTCCAGTGCAGCGCCTCCACCTCATCAGGGTCCCTTCGGTCACTTGGGGATGGTCCTGGTGAGGAACTCCTCGGTGGTGCAGCCCCCTGTGCAATCACTTGACTCTTACACACGAGGGTTTCTGTGATCAGCTTCATCTTTATTGATACGGTGGGCTAGCTGCCCTCCACAATGGGGTGTCTCTAGCCCATCATGGTGCCCGTGCTTCCCTTCAAAAGGTATGTCACCTTGATCAGGGATTCCCTATCCCAGCCGGGGGGGGGCAAGCGCCCTCCCCTTGCCCCCCCCTGCGGACGCCCATGTGCACTAGGGTCCTTCAATAAAGTTTTTCTTAATGAATATAGAATATTTAAACTAAAAGTGCCATCTTGTGGCCAGCAGTAGCAATTGTCAATATCTCTAACTGCACGTTTCATCCATAGCTTATTATACTTTCGAAAATTATTTTTGCCATAAAGTCTACACATATTTTCAAGGGGCGTACCCTTCGCCGGCGACTGAGAATGTAGGTTCCCCATAATTCTCCTGTATTACACCGATCAACGCCAGTCGATCGTGTACCAATAAGGTGCCCACTACTTGGTAGAATAAAGAGCTAAGGAGCAGTGGTATTAAAAAAATAAAATAGTCACCTGTTGTTCTTTAACAAAATCTTCTCTTCCAAGTTTTTTGAGACTTATCACCTTATTAACTATTATACCTTCTGAGCCCTGAATTGGCCTGCCATTTAGCATAAGGTATAATCTGACCTATCCCCGATCAACGCCAGTCGATCGGGTACCAATAAGGTGCCCCACCACTTGGTATAATATAAGTAGAATATAGAGTTATGGACCAGTGGCACAAAAAAAAAAAAATAGTCACCTGCTGTTCCTTAACAATTATTCTCTCAACAAGTATAGGGGACTTTCCACCTTATTAACTGTTACACCTTCTGAGCCCTGAATTGGCCTGCCATTTAGCATAAGGTGTAACCTGAGTTTATGGCAATAATATAAAACAACAACAACAATACCTGATCAGTATATTATTGATAAACTCACGTGAAACAGGGTGTCCCGTCACTCAGGTAGGTTGCCCATAAAGAACAAACTGTCTACAGATTACTCAAACATTTAATCTACTGGCTTTTTTTGTTAAAAAGGATAAAGCCTTACCTTACTCCAAGTGCGCACGTTTGAGTAATGTAGCAGTTGCTCCGTCTGGGGTCTCCTGGTCCCGAGGTGTTGGGTCCCTATTCAAGGCGCCATCTGTGAAAGCGTAGAAATAAAATCAATGAGTCAAGGGTTCAAAGTAACAAGTGAGTTTATCAGTACCAAGGTACAATTGGGAGAAAAGAATTCAAAAAGAACTCAAGCCTCTGAAAACATATTGCTTGGTATCACATTTTTATACATTTCAAAATGAGTAATACGCCCTTTAAGGGGGCTTGGTAAGAGATAAAAACTATATGATGACCTGTACAAAAATACATATTGATATCTAAATATGCTGCATACGCTATATTCTTATCCTATAATTTACCATAATGTGGGCCTCTTGACCTTGTGACATAAAGGAGTTACTCTGTCCAGCCCTGTGTGTTACTGTATCTGTCAGATAACAGAACCTAAGGTCAGCAGAATTATCTAAGGCAGGAAAAACATCTTACGATTGCATTTTCAATTCTTGCATGCCTCGTAGGAATTACACAAGGGCTATAGTTACATCCAGGAGCGATACTTTACAGAATCAAACATTACAGTTCATACACAAATAAACGGATAAGCATTCATACAAGCAAACACTCAGAAAATGGCGGTTAGGCCAAAATGGAGGTGATGATAGCCACACACATTATCTCTATCTTCACACAACGCATTGCTCTGCACAGTTACTGGCGTCTCTGTTAGGGAAGGAGACTGTTTTAGACCTGTAATGTGTTTCCTATGTAAGTGCTGGTAGTTGGGAAATAAAATTGGACATACAGCGCTGCCGGGTACCCCTGCACCCAAACTTCAGTTCCTGAGAAAAGAGGCTCATACTGGGATTCAAACTGACCTCACCTACTTCAAAGGCACTAACCCCTGCATTGCAATTCATTGTATCTGTCGGTCTGTGATGTATTGGCTCGTAATGTAGTATCACACCGTTCTCCAGAGAGCCGCTCGCCATGTTAATCGTTCTGCCGTTCTTTCCGTCCCGCAGGAGCCGGTGAAGCCGGAAGAAGGCCGGGACATGGCCAACCGGATCGGAGCCTTCGGATACATGGAGTGCTCTGCGAAGATGAAGGACGGAGTGAGGGAAGTGTTCGAGATGGCCGCGCGGGCAGCCCTGCAATGCAGGCGCGGAAGGAAGAAATCCACGGGCTGTTTTATCTAACGGAAAAACACCACGTAACACGACAAAAACCCATCCTCACACTCCTCGGAGAGACTGGGGAGCCAGTCTATGAAGAGGGGAGCTCCAGGCCATCTGATAGTCACGAAAAA